>JAAAKQ030116461.1:0-13906 GCA_010016005.3 Zanna intricata
AATTATGTATACGTAATAACGTAGTTATAAGCATAAATCTTGTCTTAATATTTTTGTATGGAGTCTATTTGTAAATTACTACAACGATCTTTGTATAAGCTAAACCATCTTGCCCTTGATCGTTCTTTTTTTGTATAGATTCTTTCTGTTCCTTGTACTTTCATTATCAGCGTATCTTTTCCCCTACAGGATATCGATCATTTATCTTCAAAAAATATGTTTAGCTTTTAAATGTATATTCATTTTCACTTGATTTCTTTGTCTGAGACCGAGTTACACAAAACGTTTTTTATACGAAATTTAAGAACAGAAAATGTTTATTTTTCTGGTACTCCGTAAATTTATTTACTGCTTGCTATCTGTGTTTTTTTCTTTTCTTTAAATCTTTTTTAACGGCACCGACAGTTTTTTTTTTCCGTTTTTTATAAAGGTATTTTTATAAAACTTTGTACAGTCCGTTCGGAATCTTCTACATAACACGAGATTTCGACGAGGGGTGAGGTTATTGTTTTATAAACAAATTACTGCAGCCTACCTCCGTGGCGGAGTGATAGCGTCTCGGCCTTTCATCTGGAGGTCCCGGGTTCGAATCCCGGTCAGGCATGGCATTTTTCACACACGCTACAATTCATTCATCTCACCTCTAAAGATATACTTAACTGTGGTTCCGGAGGTTAAACAAAAAAAAAAAAAACAAATTACTGCGAATCAGTATTAAAACAATAAATAAATGAATAACAGGCAGCAGACTACTCGCCTGTGTTTTTTCCTGGTAGGATTTCATTGTATTACTTTGGCGTGAGAACAGATGCAATCAGAGGACGTAAGGTTACCTGCAAATCGTTGTTTCTCAAACTTCTCCGCCCTCAGTTGTAATTATAATCCTTCCTTTCGGCATTAAATATAACCGGCTGAGGAACTAAATATAACCGGCATTAAATATAACCGGTCACATTTCCTCCCTCTGCACGGTAATTGTTGTTAGATAACTGTGATGTACAGTAATGATTCTCCGGTGACTAATTTTTGGAGGGAAGATTGTTTTCCGTAACGTATATTTAGCCGACCGACGATTTAGCTTTGATCGGTGATGTTCTCCCTGTTCTGAGGAAAATTACCCTGATCTTGTGAGAGATTACTGAAAGGTCGAACGCCTCTGCTGGGGTTGGAGGAGATCTTATGCTGTCCTCTTTAATCCCGCGTTTCTATTCTTTGGCGGGGTCGATCGTCCTTCATCATAGTGCCGGTCGCCGTAGAAGTTACTCGTGCGCGTCTGAAAGTTCTTTGAAGTATGTAAGAAAACTTACGTTTTAATAAAAATGTGTCCGTTTTAACTTAGAAGTAATAATTTTTGTGAATCTCAGTGTAATTTATTTTAGTACGCGAAAAAATTACTCTTTTTCTCGATTCGTCATTTTCATAAAATACCTAACGTTTTAATTTTTTTTTTTTAACTATAATTTTTATACCGTATCGCAATACATTTTGAAGTACGGTTATTGTCATTTTTTAATTCGCTCATTAATTATTCCGAGGTCGAAATATAAACGAATGTTTTGAAAGTTTCTGGGAAACCCGTACCTTAATCTGTAGGTGTAGTAAACATTATCCAAGGCTTTTTAGACTATGTACATTATATAGAATGACCTACTCCTATTATTTAAATGTTGCAGCAATATTGCGATATTTCAATATCGGGCGCTCAGGAAGGAATCATTAAAAAACCTTGGGGCGAAGTTCCAAGTATGTTCTCGACGGATGACTTGTCCTTTATGGTTCGTCGTGTTGATAATAACTATGCGCTATGTGTGCAAACCAACAAGCAACGCGCAGTAATAATAAATGAATAGTTTAATTACTTATCCTTCTTATTTTTGTATCGTTTTTTGTGAATATCAATATTAAAAAAAAAATCTGATAAAAATATCGACAGAATTCGGTCGGAAAAACTCATTTACGAGAAAAGATAAGGGTATAATACTTTCGGTTAGACATACTTCGTTTAATAATATTTTAGAGAAGTCCGAATTCAGCAACAAAGGTAAGCAACTTAATGGACGCAACACGTGCCAGGAAAACTCGTTTTAATATTTTAACCTTTTCCCTGCATACTCGACTCAGATTTCCATACCGCTTGTCAAAATTATTAACTCAGGTCGAATAGATTTTTTAAAATGTAATATTTAATTAAATTTTTTTTTTACATAAAAGTAAAGTTCTGTAAATTAATCGATAACATTGTAATAGTTTTATGTATATCCATTCTTTAAATAATGTTAATGCTCAAAACGAAGCGTTTTACGACCAATTAAACATTTTATTATAGAATAGCTAAGAATTATGTTTTTTCTATTTTTTTTTTTTTTTTAGGTACATCTTTCAGCTTGCGGGTTCGCTTGATAATTTAGGTGATGTAAGGATTACAATACAAGAACTGTTTTTATATGAATTCCTTATAAGCGATGTTTTTTAATTTTTTTTTTGTTAAAAAAGTTGAATTACTTTCTTCAGACTTTTACTTTTTTGTAACTTACGGTGTCTTTTATTATATCTCATTTTCAGTAGGCTACCGATTTTGAAATATTTCTCTGAAGAAATTCTGCAATTGAGTTTAAATTTATTTTAAGTTACCTTTTCGTATAAAGTTTTAATCCGCTTAAATATTACCAAAAAAAAAAAGAAGTTTTGTAATTGTTTTTATTAAGAACGTTCAACCCTTACTCACGACCGCAAAAACAGATCTTTTAATTATTTTTTATTTTGTAAACGTGTTTACTCTAATCATCCCTTAAGTAAGTTTGTTTTTATAAGATCACTGGAAAATTAAAAAAAAAAAAAAATTACGCCTTGAAGAAGACGTTTTGAAAATAATTTTTACTTAATTTTAGTGTATGAAATTGTTATATCGTGTTATGATAAATCCCACGAAGTCATTTTATTATTCGAAGTATATCGCAGGAAACTTCAAAAATTTCAGCAGGAAAACAAGATTAAAAAAAATAACATATGATAATAATATAATATATATAAAAAAAACAGTAGCTTGCCCTCAGTAGTAGTTAAAATTATTATCTCTGTATGTATAGACATTTTTTTTTTTTTTTTTTATAAAGACATACATTTCTTGTCTTTTGCGTTACTAACATATTTTTTACAGAAAAAAAAATTAAAACAATTTAAATAAATAAAACATACTTCGAAAAAGAATGAGGAAGTGAAAAAATGAAAAAGATAATATAATTCTAAATTTAATTTCTCGAAATCTATCCCAAATTAAGAGCTCGTGTGTTGAGGATAAGTTATTAATTTGGAAAAGACTTCAGTAAGTCAGAATTTAAAAAAGAGTTTAATAATTCTGTTTACTTTTTTAGTACGGTTTTTTTTTTAAGTTTCTGTTTAAGTTTATCATCTGTTATGATATATTTTTATTGTTTTTCTCAACGTTTTTATAATAAATTCTAATCAATTACGTGTTTTTTAAAATTTTTATTTATTTATTTTTTTTGTAATTAGTTTTCATAAGTAATATTTTTACGAAACCCTCTGAGAAACCTTCAGATGTGTATGTGTGACTCTTGAAATCGATAAGAAGCATTTAATACTTTTTTTAAATAAAATAATCGTGAAGTGCGAGTTACGTTACCCTTTTAGTTTTCCTATTACAGTACATTAATATACTCAGTAATTTTTCTTGTTTATTTTATTTGAAACAAATAACCATAAAAGAGGTTCTAGCGGGTTCGCAGAAGTCCTCCTTGCTTGTTAAGTTTGGGAGTAAAAAATTTATTTTGAAAATGAATAATCGATAAATGATTATAATTTTTATAGGTTATAAATTATAAATATTTATAAAAGTTACTTCCTGAGCTTTTACGGATTAAATTCCGACCGTTCGTTGCGAATGGTTTTTTTCCTTCGTTTAATCTACTTGATGAAAGCAAAACAATTGACTATTACGGTTCCCGTTCTGGCAGAATCCATCAAAACAGCTTCGAAACTTTGTCGATACTCAGTTGTACCCAAGGTCGTATGCGATTATCACAAAGAAACTTTTGTAAAAAATTTGACGATCTTTTTGCCGACGAAACTTAATTTTTTCAATCGTTTGAGAACTCGTCCGATTAGTTGTATAAAGTTTTCGAAAAACTTCGAAGTATTAAATAAAAATATTAGACGCTATATTTCAGAAAAGTAATAAATATCGGTGACGGTACGAGCGGTCGGTGAAAAGTACTGTCCTTGAAAATTTAGTGTACAGTACTTGTACTAGTAATTTAGTGTGTAGAAGATTAAGGAAATTTATTTAACCGAAAATAGTGGAAAAAGATGGAGAAGCGCATCAAACTATACTGGCTTCCGTGGCGCGAGTGGTAGCGTCTCGGCCTTGATCCAGAGGTCCTAGGTTCGAATCCCGGCCAGGCACGGCATTTTTCATAAGCTACAAAAATTACATTTCATATTGCTACGAATAAACTTCCAGTTTCTGTAGTGAATTTCATCAAGCAAAAAAAAAAAAAAATGAAGAAAAATGTACCAATCAATAAATACTTTGTATCGTAACATTTTATGAATAAAATGTTATGGTATCATGAATGTTAGGTATAGTCCAAGAAGAATAAAAAACTGTTTAAGAATTGTCTGGATGTATCGAGGATAGTTATGAGGAAACCTTGATCACCTCGGTTACTAAATACAATATTAATGAACAAAAACTAGAAGACTTATTCTATATTAATATATGAAGTAACCATGTGTAATAATATTGATGCAACTGTGGGTTATTTATTAAATAAAGAACCGATACAGAAGAAAATAGAATTTTAAAGTTTTATAAAGGAAATAAGTTTATTTAATATTAAATAAATCGTCGGAAGATGTTTTACATCGTAAGTTAATTTATAAAAAAAGGACAACAGAAGCGCAGTAAGGCCCTTTTTCCTCTGCCGAAATAATTCGAAAATAGTTCAGTTATCCGGTTCGGTACGAGTGAATATTGTCATTTTTTTCCCGGTAGAAATAAGAATAATTTGTCCGAGGTAATACATTTACATAACTTCAACTCCTGGAAACAGTCGGATTTTTAACGAAATAAAGTTCTTTACACGCGATTTTGATTTCACACACACGCGCATTGCTGTATATGTTTATTACAACATAATAATATTATTGTCACTTTCATTAATTATTATTATTATTGTTATTATTAACCTGTAACCTACTCACCTGTATAATTGTAGGAAAGCGACTCAGGATACACGCAAGGACAGGACCCAGTATACCTTGGATCCTCTAAAATGGAAGCGTCAGCTACCGCCAACTCGAAATTTACGTGCATATTTGCAAATAAAAAAAAGTCGTACACTGTCTTAAATAGGTTTTTAATAATCGCCTTTCGTTAAATTAAAAATGTTAAAAACTCTGACACGTTAAATAAAACAAAATTAAATAATAATAATAACGTACAGGTTAATAAATACAAGGAGGAAATGGGTTCTAAATAGAAAAAAAATAGGATAAAAAAAAAGTTATGCCCTGTTTTAACTATATAGGTTCACAATAGTGTTAAACATAACGATAGGGTGTGGCTGTTTGCAAACAAAAAACTAATTATTACCTGATGCGTACAATCTAAATAAATACTACATTAAATTATTATTAAAATGATGGTTGATAAATAATTAAAATAAAAGTAATTCGACCGTTTATAATTAATAAAAAATATTTTTCATAAAGCTATGGTGATGGTTTTTATAATTTTATAAATTAAGATAGCCGATGCAGAATATAAAGAATTATACAAAAAATCCAACTAAAATGTTTTTTTTTTGTTTTTTTTTTTTTTTTTTTTTTTTAGAAAAAGTTAGAAATGAATAGATATACGAAGGAATAATTTAAAATGTATTAAATACTAAAAGATTAAATGCTTGGACGAACCGCTATAATGGTTTAACGTCTAGGGATGGCCAAAGTACATCGGACCAAAAATCTGCCGAAATATAGTAATCGATAATTTGCAAAACTGTACATCCTAATTGTATTGAGAATAGAGCTCTACTGATTTTCAAGCGAATTGGTTATCAGAAACCGAAATTAGAGGAAAAAACTGGTTCTTTAGGTACGTTTTAACTTTGTTTGCGACGTGAACTTGGGTAACTTTTATGTTGTAACTTGAAGAGAGATATGTCAAAAAGCTAAAATTAAATTTTTGCGAGCACCACCGAGTGCAAGCTTGTTTCCCCACGGTCCCAAATACAACAAGTTTGTAGCCCAAATCAAATTTTTGTGAAATCGCCAGGTGCGAGCCGGTTCGCAACGATCCAAATTCAAAATGTCTTGTTTTAAACCAAAATCATATTTTTCCGAGCACCGCCAAGAGCGAGCGAGTTTCGTTGTAGTACTTTAATTCCATAATAATCCAAAATTCAATCTGGTATGAAAGAAAGGGATTGGTGTCCAAAAAAAATCGGTTTTGAAAATTTTAATAGTTTTGGATCAATTTGAACTTTTTTTTTTTTTTTTGTGAGTACAGCTCCAAAACCGCAAAAATTACTGGTAACAATATAAAAGTGGGTTGTTGATAAGTAGCATTGTTTAGCAATTGTTGCATCAGAACTGTATGAAAAGGAGGAATAAAAAACACGAGCATACAAGTATTTATTGGGACAGTACGCAGTACTTCGCAGCATTATTAAAGAACCCATGATACTAACATAACGTAAATACAAAAAACAAAAAAGAAAACTAAAAACACCGAAAGCCATATTATTTTCAAAAATCATTACAGCATTGCAACATCCTTTCGTTTTTTAACTAAAACAGGAAATCCGTCCTTTTGACGCACTTACTGCTACAGAGTTTTTTTTTTGTTGATACAACATACTCGTAATTTGGAAATTTTGTACTTTTTTCCTCGTATTTAATGATGTTGTTAGTGTTTAGATAAAAAGTTTAAAAAACATGCTTGTCGATTTAAACAATACAGTGGAATTGCTTATAAAACGTATTTGTTAAATGCGATGGTGTTAATTTATTTTTGTTTTTAATACTCTATTACTTTTGGATTATTGCAGTAAAATTATTCTACCTTTGAAATTACCATTAAAATTATTCTACTCTCTCACTGCCCTCTCCTCCGCGCGCGCGCGCGCGCAGGCGTGCACACACACACACACACACACACACACACACACACACACACCCATACACACAAAATGTATGAATATAATATATGGATTTTCATTTATTGTACATATAGGAAACATGGTTTTATAACGAACATATTGACGTATGTGACCGCCGACGGTTTAAATTTATAATTAAAATGATGTAAATCCTGTGGTTATTTGCCCGGAGACAAATTTCCGTTTTTATTTTCCTCTATTCCCAGCTAAAGATATAAAATCCTGATAACTCCCGTTTCCATTTTAGATCGTCGATAATTTTTTATCTTCGGCTTCTTTTCTTCGCTCCTTGTGTGCACTCAAATTAATTCATATGGAAGTATTTTAGGCTGTTTGAATCAATATATTGTTGCCTAAAAAATTCGAAAGAATCGATAAATTGAATCATTTTACTACCTTCAGCTTCCGCGATAAAAACTTAAAACCGTCCGCTTCGTTTCGAAAAAAAGCAAGTTTCAAGTCGGTCGGTTAAAATTATCAAACGGAAGAAAAAAATTACAATATCATTTTTAATCGAGAATTGTTTAATTGCTTTTCTCTAATGGTTCACCGATATCGTTAGAAATGATTTTTTATGATACAATTTTTTTTTTCTAAATAAAATAATAAACACCAACAGTAAATCTTTGTTTTTTCATACAATCAATCCTCTTTAGGATATACCATCTCAAAAAATAAATAAATCAAACCTAGTAATTCACAAGCACGCATGTTAGATATCAATAATTGTGGGTTAAAAGTTCTTTATTTACATTTTGTAAGAAAATTACAAGAGTCTAGTATCCATATAGTATAATATACGTAGTAAAATAAATATTATACTGTAATATGTAGTAATTACTTTTTTACAAGAATATGGTATTTTTGCGCACGGGGAAACTCAAGAGAATACATAAAATCTGTACAGGGGTTTTTCGATTTTAATCAACAGCATTTGTTTGAAATCTACGTTAAAGTCTCATACTCTTCATGAATCGGACCGATTTCGATGATTCTTTTGTATTTGTATACTAGAGTTTACATGCAAGTTTTGTATAGTATTTTATGTATGGTACCTTTTTTCTAAATAAAGTAATAAACTCTTACGGTAAATCTTTATTTTTACTGTAGGTGTTTATTATTTTATTTAGAAACTAAAAGGTCGTCGACGGGGCGTGAGCGGTTAAAAATAATTATTTTTTGATAATTTTATCAAGAAATAGCCCTAGATAACTGATGAACTCGAAGTAAGTTCTGATAAATTTGGAATCGAATCAATCCCATCGCCGATATGAGTTATATGGTTTGTTCCTTCACCGAATTGAGATCGATTTTATCTGTTTTCCAGGTGTCCGCACGACCGGTGACAGGGTAATATTATCCTGGCCGAAACCCGGTATTATATCATTTCCCTAAAATTTTAACGCTAAATATTAAAACGGTATCTTTTGGAAGATTACATTGTTACATCTAACCTGAAATCGCAAATTTAATTGCTGTTTTAGAATAGATTCTTAGAAGAACTGTCGATTACGTTTATTTAACTAATTAAAATGATTCGAGAACGATTGTAGTTATTCTTCGCGCGTTACACTCGGTGGTTTGATTATGCGGTCGAGTTTAAGTAATTTATTTCGTGTTCTTTGTTATATCTCTTACGCCTTTACGTTAAACATTTATAAATAAATAAAGAATTTGGCAATTTTTGTTAGCAAATATCAAAAAGTTTAAATGAAAAGTATATTGTGATAATGATAAATAAAAGATGAAAGTAATGTACACGTTGATAATTAAGCGTAAGATGTCGATCCCGATTTCATTACTTCCGACGAATGAAACGAGATGAATTACCGTAATTATATTTTACGTTGTGAAATATTTAATTTATTTAAATTTAATATGCGGGCCAATTTTAATCAAAATAGCACGTCCGAGGACTGACGTATGTATCAATCTTACCACTCGAAGTTAATGAAAAATTGTTGCCTGTACACCAAAAATGTTTTTAGTATGTTGTGTTTCTAGACCGTTATTTGCTATACGAACATATTTCAAACAGTTTTCTAAGCTTTCTCCTTTTAATTTTTATTTATCTCTCGGTTTGAACCAAAACTGTAACAAAAATCGAATAAATTTTTTAACAATTCTGTTTTATTTCTGGTTCAAACGGTCGTATCTTTATTTTATTTTATTTTAAAGCACAGCTTTCCTCTTGGTAAAATTTCTTTTATCATGGTTTCTTGTTTACCCGATTAGATTTTTCAGTAACGAACTTTAGAATTTTAAAAGATTAAAATCGATAAAAAATTTTTGTCCAAGTTGTCATACGGAAAATGTTTATATGAGGTTTAAGAAATACAGAAAGGAATGAACATTTCCGGCACAAAGAGTTAAACTAGTCAATTTTTTTTATAGAGATGTGCGTAAAGGGTAAAGACTATAAAAAGAGACAAATTGGAACATATAAAACGAATAATAACTGAGAATTTAGGATGCGGTAGGGTGATTTAATCCACCGGGTTGGTCTAGTGGTTAACGCGACATCGCAAATTAGTTGATTTCGAAGTCGATAGTTCTAAGGTTCAAATCCTAGCAAAGATAAAAATTTTTATACGGATTTGAATACTAGATCGTAGATACCGGTGTTCTTTGGTGGTTGGGTTTCAATTAACCACACTTCTAAGGAGTGGTGGACCTGAAATTGTACAAGACTACACTGCATTCAATTCATACACATGATCCTCATTCATCCTCTGAAGTAATATCTTACAGTAGTTCCAGAGGCTAAACAGATAAAGAGAGAGGGTGATATAGGATTTTGAAGTAGGTTAAAGAAAGGAGAGTAGAAAAATATTAAACCGATCGAGCAATGATCGATAATTTAGCAAAAATGCTACGAGAGCTCCCGTGCAAAAAATGTTTTTTCAACATTTTTTCTTAGCTCTTCGCAAAGTTTATAAAGACACGAATTTAAGAAGGCCTTAAAAATGTTTAAAATGCTCATCAAAACATTTTAGTGAAATATTAGGATACGTTTTGTCCCTTAGTATGTGTTCTTTTTACGTGTACGATCCGCTGTATCAAAAGCCTCATCGGAACAAAAATTAAATCTTAATAAATTTCAACGAAATCTTTCAGTAATAATTATTGAAATGTTATCCGTCCTATATTTGTATGATTTGTATTAACTTTCTTGTTACATAAACAAATATGTAACGTTTAATAATGAGAAATATTAGATCTTCGAACGCTAAAATTTGTTCACTCAAATGAATTTTTGAAGTACGGATCGGGTCTCTGTCCCCGTTATGAATTTTATTTTTAAATTAAGCTTTGAATAAATTTTACAAAAACTAACGTTTAGTGTAAAGGGATCCGTATAAAATACTTAAGAGTAAATAAATCGATAATTTTATACCGTATGTCAAAAATCTTTATAGTTTCTATCTCGGCGTTCTATATTATGTATTAGTTTAGCCGGATCGTTGCCATCAGGTTCCGATGTTTTTTCTCGACATCCGTTTTTTTGTTTGTTTCTTATCGACAATGTGTCCCCGTAGGTGAATCACGGGGTGTAACACGTAGGTGAATCCCCAAAGGTGTAACACGGCTTAATACTCGGTAGAAAAATTGCCCGGCCAACCGTTTGTTCGGTGTACTAAGCTGTTACACTCGCCGAACAATATTTTGAAGCGATTAACAATTCGGTTGCTGTACGCCATGTCTTTTAATACTATTTTTTTCTAATTTAATTGTTGGTCTCTCTCTTTTTTCTGTTTAGTCTCCGGAACTCCCGTAAAGGTAATACTTCAGAGGATGAATGAGGATGATATGTATGAATGTGAATGAAGTGTAGTCTTGTACAATCTCAGATTGACTACTCCTGAGAAGTTTGGTTAATTGAAACCCAACCACCAAAGAACACCGGTATCCACGATCAAGTATTCAAATCCGTATAAAAGAAACTGTCTTTACTAGGACTTGAACCTTGGAACTCACGACTTCGAAATCAGCTGATTTGCGATGTCGCGTTAACCTCTAGACCAGCCCGGTGGGTTTTAATTATTATTATTATTAATTTTTTTTAACCTCCGGAACCGCCGTTAAAGCATATCTTCAGAGGATGAGATGAATGAATTGTAAATGAAATGATTTGTGTGACAATTCCATGCCTGACCGGGATTCGAACCCGACACGCTACCACTCACGCCACGGAGGCCGGCTTTTAATTATTAGTCTAATCTAATTATTCGTTACGTAACATTTACTTTGTTTTCAGAAACTACATTTTATTACTCTATTCGGTTCAAAATCGTTTTTTTATATTTTTCAAATGTGTAATGTTTCATTATATAACAAGTTAAAATTTATTGACCGTCAGTCAATTCTTCGAAATAAATTAACATGGTCGGTATAGCATACTAATGTATTTATCATGAAACATAACCATCTTATTTATGGCTATAACATTGTTTATGGTCCACAGTAACTATTGAAGACATACTCTATTAGTATCCAAGCAGTAAAAGTCCCGCTTTTTGTAAGAGTACGTTTTTATTTCTCTTCTCTTTGGTATGTCGTAAACAGATCTGCTGCTGCGCCGTTGTCCGATAAACAGCGCGCTTTGTCTCGTGTCACTTCTCGAATAAATTATGAAAATATTGAAGGTCTGGACTGAATACAGTATAATTATACGCAATATTTCCAAGATTTTGGATCGTCATACGATTCAAGATTTAAATATTAATATCTCGAACATGGTACCGCTGATATATTAATTAATAAAAATCCACGTAACCAGCAATTTGAAATAAAGCTCAAGTTCTTTCGCCTTAATTGAAAGCCATCATCAGGAGTTAAAAAACATTAGATTGAAGTAAAAAATTTAAAATCGTAATTTAAAATTTAAAACCAGTCATGACTGTCCAGCCCTCGCAGTAGTTTAACTTTTTGACTTCAATATAATGTTTTTTAACTCATGATGATGGCTTTCAATTAAGCTCAAAGATCGTGAGCTTTATTTTAACCTGCTGGTAAGATGGATTTTTAATTGTTAATATTTTTTTGATTAAAATATTGTATTTATCGGTTTTTAGTTTTTTCCAAAAGAACTACATAATCGATTAATATTGACGTTATAATTTTTGTCCTCGAATTGCTAATCTTGTGTTGAATTTTACACTTCGAGTATTTTTCTATTCATAATTTTTTTATATCGAAACGATAATGCGATTGAAGGTTGCGAGTAGTTAATTTCTGGTTAATATTGTTTGTTATGAAAAAAGGAAGTGTAAAGGGTTATAAAATCTTTAATATCCGTTAAGCTGTAATTCAATTAATTATTTGTCTGTTATTATGATATTATTTTTACTTCCTTTATATTTTTTAAAAGTAATATATATATATATATATATATAATAAAGTATCATTATATATATATGTGATATTATTTTGTATCATTTTTTTTTTAACGGAATAACATGTTCTTCAGAATGAAATAATTGAACTTGACCTAGGATTATGGCTGTCCGTAGCAAGAAGTCCTTGAACCGAACCGGACGGTCGTTTAGGACGTTTGCTAGCATGTAGACACGATATTCTACTCTCTCCTTTGATCCTTCTCTTTTATTATACTTCTTTATTTTAACCGCCGTGTAATACGTTAAGTAAACAGGCGACGTATCGTCGTATTGCATAAACTTCAGGCGGACCTCGGCCTAAACGATAATATTAATTTTATTTACACTGTATTGGTTCGATTAATTTCCAGTATCTTTCATCATTACGTCCAACGATTGCTTAATATTACATACCGCAAACCGACTAATAATCTATTGCTTGATATATAAGTGAAAATTTACATCCGCAGCTTATATTTATATGTACGTAATTCGGTTATTTATTTGGAAAGCACTCGTTTACCCTGTTATTAAAGTAACACCATAAAATTTCTGTTAGCGATAAAAAGTTCGCAATAACAGATATTTTTAAGGTTTTTTTTTCATAATAGTATTTTTTATTTCTCATATAATACTGGTAAGTGGTTTTACGAGGATCAAGTTGTACGTTTACTAATATTTTTGATTAAATTTAATGTCCCTACACTTAATCTAAATTTTAATGCAGTATATTCAAAAACAAAAAAGAAAGAAAAGAAGTTATCCCTTAGTTTTTCGGTTTGATGTATTACACCAGCAAACCTTTATGCCTCAGCTCTAAATATCTCAATTACCATTTTGAATTGAATTCTTATTTAAGTCTTGCATGATGTATGAAATTAAAACTGCAAAACCACTAAATTAACACGTGCCTAAACATATATATATATATATACTCACATTTCGCTGTTAATTAAATTCTCTATATTTTAAAAATCAAAATCATTCTTAAATTTTAGAAAAAAATTATTGAGCTGGTTTTAAGTTTAAAACCTTTTCTTAGTTTTAACTTCAGAAAGAATGTATACATGTAATAAAAACGAAATATTTGATAATATTGTTATAACAGTTTATTATTTTTTCTGAAGTTTTTTTTTTAATATACCGTATGAACATATTAACGTAGAACGTTTCGTTTGCAGTCGCCACTCATCATAAAATTTTCATTAGCGCTGAATCGATCTGAGTGTATGATTATAAAAAATATATTAAAAGGGAGTAACAATTATAAACGAAATTGTTGTAAAATTAAAAACAGGAAAATGCATTTGATTAAAGATAGATAAAAAACTGTTTTTTTTTTTTTTT
>JAAAKQ030116472.1:0-10007 GCA_010016005.3 Zanna intricata
CAGGAAAACATTTCTAAAAGTATATGTTTGGAGCGTAGCTTTATATGGAAGTGAAACCTGGACGATCGGAGTACCTGGAAACTTTTGAAATGACACCACGTTTCAAAAGTTTCCAGGTTGATAGATATAGGAGAATGTTAAAAATCAGATGTTTGGATAAAGTTACAAATGAAAAAGTTTTGCAGAAAATCCATGAAAGAAGATGCATTTGGAAAAATATAGTTTAAAGAAGAGACAGACTTATAGGTCACATATTAAGGCATCCTGGAATAGTCGCTTTAATATTGGAAGGACAGGAAGATGGGAAAGATATGTAAAACAAATTTTTAGGGATGTAGGAGATATACCGAAATGAAACGACCGGCACTAGATAGGGAATCTTGGAGTGCTGCATCAAACCAGTCAGATTACTGCAGACAAAAAAAAAAACTAGTATATTCAATAAAAAATCCAGTTTCAGTAAATCAACACAAAAGGAAGTTTTTACTTGTTAGGCTGAGCAACCTAACCTCCGGGTTAGTCTACGGGTGAAATCGTCATCGCAAATCAATTGAAAGAGTAGATAGGGGTGTAATTTTTTTTTATGAAACTATTTTAGAAACCTAAGTTATTACAGTCGTAAAAATTTGTTTTTAGACTCTTTTTTAAAAAAAAAAAAATTCATTCATGTTTTATCATTTAAAAAAAAATCTAATTTGGGTAAATAAAAGGGCCAAAATTTTCATGAAAATGCTACAAATAAGGAACTAAAGGTTTTACAGTCATAATTATTGGAATTTAGGTTCTTGTTAAAAAAACAAATAGACATGTGTTTCATCATTTTTCAAATATCAAATTTTGGAGGGGGCCCTTTGACCCCTCCCAAATTGAATCATGTATATTGAGCAAACAAATTGCTCAATATCCATGAGTCTCTGCACAAAATTTAATCAAAATCGGTTTGTGCAGTCAAATATTATTTAGTTTCATACACGCCAGTATACTAGTACGTACACAAAAACGTAGAAAAATGAAAAAAAAAAAACATACTTCATTTTTTGATTGATTACCTTACGTTATTCTTGCAGCATAGCTCTAGAGCTATGATACCAGGAAAGTAAAAATTATTATTGTTAACGATTTTTAAATAGTAATTCTTTTGGATAATAATTACACAAAATCTCTGTAAGAATAAGAATGAAAATTATATTTCAAGAACAGAATTTAGTATCTTATTTATTTTTAATCCATCGATTTCCTCGGTAGAGTTCTAGTGCCTTTTTCTCTTTCATCCGGAATCTTTTGAGTTCAAATCCTGGCCAGGCATTTTGGATATCAAAGAGTATAGTTGTGGAAGAGAGTAAGTAAATGATATCATATTTTTGTGTTGAACTTTACATTGTACCTAATAATAAATATTCAGAACAGCGTGCTGGAAACATTTATGAGATTGTATAAAATGAATTTACCAACAGATATGGAATATTATTAAAAAGTATTGAAATGATAAAACAAATATAAATCTCTACAAAAACTTTAAATAAATAAAAATGTTACTTAATAATTAAAACACTACCAAATCAGAAAAAGTGTTTTTTTTTTTATTTTTAATTATTAAATGAATTCTCTGTTAGTTTTTTATGATAAAAGTATTTTTTAATTATTAAAAAGTTGTTTAATAAATTTTTTATTTATATATCCATTTTTTTTACAGTTTTGTAAAGAGGGAATATTTAAACTCTAGCTTAAATTACTTTCAGTTTATATGTTACCAGTGTTGCTTATTTATTTTCAATGTGTATTTTTAGAACTAAATTGTCTAGTAACTATTTTTTGTAACTACAGATTTTTTATAACCATGTTGGTTTGTTTTTCACTTCGGTAGAGACGCTTTCAATTGCTTCTATTTCTTTTATTACTTATTGTCGTAAGCCAATGTTTGAAATATTTTTCTTGTCTGTTTTTTTATTTATAGCTTTTTTCATATTTTAAATAAAAAAAAATTGAAGTATATTTTAGATAATTACATATCGTAGAATTTCTTTGGATTTGGTATTCAAAAAATAATAACATTTATAATTATTTGAGCTATGCTAAACGGTTATTGAAACAAATTTGAATATAAAATTACGCTTCAAAACATTTACAAATGTTACTAAAACTAGATGGCCATTTCGACTATTAATAATCAGTATCAACATGTACTAATTTTCTTATATACTTATTTAATGATTTACTTATTTAAAGAATGATTCAAGAAAACGGAAAACGTTGAAGTTAACTATTCTTACGAAAAAATTGTATTAAATATTTATTATATGAAAACAGAAAATAAAAATAAAAACCATTGAATTTATGAAAACAACATATTTGTTTTACAAATTTTATTTTTTGAAGATCGTATCTTACAGGTGAGTTCCGTATGCATAGACATTCCTGCAGTCTTGTAGTGGTATTACATATAACGTTTTAACATGAATTTCAGCGATTGCGTTTTGATCTTGGCTTTTAGATCTTCTGTTGATCTGGTTGACTACTATAATACACTTTGATTTTAGCGTTATCCCTCACAAAATTAAATCGCACAGAGACAAATCAGGAGATCTGGAGACCTCGGAATGTCACGGTTCTAAAACAATTTCCATGAAACAGTCATCGATATTCATGGTGTGTGTGAAGTCGATCCATGTTATTGAAACTAAGCCTTGTCAATGATTGGTGAAAATGTCTGTTTGCGCAACAAAGTATTTTAGCACGGTGGTGTAACGATATGATATGACAGTAGTTGTGAAGCCATTCTTATTTTCAGAAATAATAAAGGCCTATTATACCGTTCAATGACGAAGTTCACCAATCGGTAACTTAATCGCTGCACAGCAGGCGCTCTTGTAGATATGTAGGATTTTCTTGTGCTTAAAAAAGAAAATTTTGTTAATTAAAAATCCGTTAAGGCTGAAATGGACTTCTTCCAACATTTACAAAGGTTGTCAAACTTTTGTCGAACGGTGTTTCATCAACATGCAATATCGAAAAAGTCAGTGTCCTCGTTATCTTTACGATTATCCGTTCACAGAATTGATAGCACATTATGTGATCGTTTGATTTCAGATCCTAGATGATCTACAAGTTTTACGGATGGTAAAGTAAGTCCTGCAACAATATTCATCGAACAATTGAACTATTCGACTAAAAAGGCATGACGACAAATTGAGCATTGTCATCTTCTTACAGTAGCAGATTGAAGATATGAATAAATGAATAAACAATAAATATTACAATAAAAATTCATTTATTTACGGTTTCGTATTTACGGAACCGTAAATAAATGTAAATCAATCGTATTTTACGAAATTTTGTATTTACGAAATTTTTAGCGGTTTTTTTTTTAATGAGGGTAAAAACCGCGAAGATTTGTATAAATTTACTAACGAAGCTGGGAAAGTTAATCCAAGTATTTACTATATTGAGATTTCTTCATTATATCTCTAAATGTTTACTTATGGGACACATATAGACTGAATCTCTATCCCGTTCATTAGTTTTAACTAGAATTAAATGCGATAAGTGTCTTTATTCAACCTAGCGTACTAAATTTCATAAGAATCTGTTAATCCTGACTGAAGATATCATATAAAATGATAACTGATGAAAAAAATTAGGCTTATTATCCCCCATCCATGAATTGAATTGCCTAGAAACAAAACCAAAGGGATAAAATGGAATTATCTAATTAGTTGAAGAATATAGCATGATTATGAGTCCAGAAAGGAAAAAATAAAAAAAGGGGTTTTTGACCAGAAAATATCATTTCTACGTATTTTTTTATTTTTTATTAATAATTCTCCATATAAGCTTGAAGCTTGTGCAGGGACATTTTGTAGCGTATGGAAAATGACATGCCAGACCGAGATCCGAACTCGGGACACCGAATGCAAGGCCAAGATGTAAAAATGGTAATAGTTACGTAACCCTTTTAAGTAAAATTTTGAGGTGAAAAAAATTTTGAGTAAAATTTTAATAAAGTTTGTATTTCTCTGAGCCCTTTGTCCAATTATGACCAAACTTATAAATGCCCTATATATAAAAATCAAATTTTATCCTAATCGGTATTAACAATCTGGAGATATTACTAAAAAAAATAGGTTAATATACATAAAACAGGCCCGCGGTATATCTTTCCGGAACTTGCCAGTGCTAAAATTACGTTTTTTTTTTAATAGAGGAGGGTCGTAAAATATCAGATTCTTCTAGTATTCCGATATAAAAGATTGAATCCTATTAGCATACCTTCCCTTATATGAGAAATGTTTTTTAAAGTAAAATCCCTTTTTGAATAAAAATAAAATTGAAAAATATGAACAAACTTCATTATTTATGCAGTAAAACTACATTTTCATTTATTTACTATTTTTCTATATAGTTGCCTTCAACTTAAACACACTTTTCATAGCGTTACATGAGATTCTTTATTCCCTCAAGGAATTTCACCAGCAGTGACAAATCAGGCAGTAACGCCGTTTTTCAATTCGTCGTCATCGTCAAATGTTCATTTCTAGTGCCAGCTACTGTTTAAGTTAGAGAAAAAAAATAATTGCTGATAAATAAGTCAGCGTTGTATGTTGGATGATTAAAGATTTTACTAAGGAAATATTATCAATTATGTCACTGTCGGATTTGCTATGTGTGATAGGCGTTCTTAAGCAAAATCCAAATTCCGGAGTATAGCATCCCTCGTCGTTTGTTTTTTATTTTTTAGGTTTTGCATAACATATCGGAATATCGGCAAAGTCGACAAGCAAAATTGGGGTTTTGTACAAAAAGCAGTCCTGGAAGAGTAGCCGTAAACTTTTTACAGAACGTTCTTGTTTGAAACTCTTCGGTCTAGGAAATTATGAATACTTTTATCGCTCAACTGCTACTTTCTCTCAATGTTTAAATAAAAAATCCAATTTCATCTTCGGTGAAAAGCAATCTTATCTTCATTTAACGCCGTTGCAACAAGAAGTTTCTCCTTGTATGTGCCGATTTAAATCTTTGGCACTCATAGTTTTTTATAACCCAGATATTTTATAGCCATGACGGTTATTCCTACATAAAGAGCTCAATGATGACACGACAGTGCCCATAACTGGATGAAGTACGTTATTAATGGTAGCATTCCATTCACTCCGCAACTTATCATGAACCACACTCTTCAGAAAACAGAAAAATCCTTCAAAACAACGCCATTAGTAAGAGGGAACTGCAAACAAGCCTCTTTTGTCGTATGATCAGCGCTCCTATTGTCTGAAATTCCAATATGGTTTGGGATCCAGCAGAAGTTCACAGTTTTATTATGCCACTTCGAAGGATTTATGTCGAGTCAGTCCAGAGTTATTAATCAAATTAGACTGCTGCTCTAGTGCAGCAGCAAATGTAATTTTTTTTTTTTAAATTTAATGAAACTGGACAATTTTGTGAATAAAAGTAGGTTAATTCTTCCTTTTAAATATGTTTTTTCTAGAGAAATACCCCCCCCCACCCTAATTAAGCCAAAAAGCTTAGTCCAACAATTCGGTAACTTGTATAAATGTTCATATTTTGTTACATTTATGCTATGAGAAAAAACGCGTAACAGCTGTTAAATTTATTCATTAATTATAATAAATAAAATTAAATTATGATCTGATTTTCAGATATTAAATTATAGGAACGTTTGGACTCTTAAATAAAATTAATATTTAAACGATATTGTGGTTAAATTTTTGTTTAAATATACTATTCTTTAATGAATGAATTAAAAAAAAAACATTTGTACAAGTTAATTATATGTTTTTTTTATTCTTTATATGTATTAGTTCATAAATATGTAATACTTAGTTGAACGTTTTTTTAAAGATTTTTATTGTACTCTCATTAATTTTTGTTAGCAACGACATTTGATTTAGTTGTTAAGAATTGTCGCTAGATTTCGCGACAGTGCTTGTGTTTCGGAGCAACTGGAGGCGAGTTGCCCATGTCCTCTTCTATTGATCTTGGTATCTATAGTCTGTACCGTGTCGCCTGAACACGCTCACTTAGGCTTGCGTATATATGCTTAACTACTATAATTTGTATTCGTATTTTATAAATGTATACATATATGTATAAATAAAATAATTATTAATATCATAAGAAATTTTAATTTATCAATTTAATTTTCTTAATTATTAGAAGAGATCTTTTTTAAATTTAGTTAATGATTAGAAAATATGTATGAGTTAATTTATAGTTAAATTATATTTTTATTTATATATAATAAATTTAGCTTGTTAGAAATTATCATAATGCGTATCCAAAACGACAGAAATGTACTTATCTATATTAATTATATGCTAAAATTTAAAACCTTACCATTTATATTTTATTCCAACCACTTAAAAAACAGATCATTAAAAATAAATAAATAACATAAATAAATTTACAAATTGATATAAAATGAACCATCCCAATAAATGAAAATTAAAACTAAATATTATTTAAAGCTTTACAAAAATCCCTCCTCTCTTTTTAATGAGGTCATATATCTCTTCGTTCTTCATCTGTCAGTATTCTATGGTATTGATTAGTTTATTTTAATATTTTTTCTCTTTTTAATATATACTATTTTCTTTATTAAGCTGTAATATCTAACTTGAGGTAAATTTTATACATACCTTATACAAAGCCGAAAGTTTGTCTGTTTGTTTATTTGCTTGTTTGCATTATGCGACAACCAACAAACTAATCCCTTTCAAATTTACGGGGTACATTCGTCTTATTGCAGGAAAGGATTAAAGGTATTCATTACAGAAAAAAAATTACTCTATTAAGTTCATTTTTATTTCTGTCACCATGGCAACGGAATAAGTTGTGGAGTAAAGGTGCGTTACTGTTATTCTGTGTTTTGTAACTTAGTTTCTTTTTCAGGTTTCTATTAAATTTGATTATCTTAATTGTTATTTCTCACAACCACAAGAATAACGAACAGTGTACTGGGCCCAGGAGGCAGAGCCCTTTGGCTAGATGGGAATGAAGAGGTAGAATGAATTTTGAAGATCGAAGGCACGGGGATCTCCTGGGATGTCTCTGAGGGTCCATGGGGAGAAGCCCCGACCGGCTGGTGTGTGTGTGTGTGTGTGTGTGTGTGCGCGCGCACACACACACACACACAAATATATATATCTATGTATATTAATTATATTTGTCACAGTTACCTGATATTAAAAAAGTTGTAATTTCTTTCGTGGATTGGTTTTTTATTCTTATATAGTGAAAAAATAAAGATACATGAAAAAAGGTTATTTAAAATTTTATTTAATGTTTAGTCCAACAAATTTAAAATGTTAAAAAAATCGGTATTTTTTAAATATTTTCTCTTCCTCCACTTCGAAAATCAGCTTCTAGAAAACTTTTTTGATTTTTCTAGGTTCATTATGATAAGTGAGGGATATTTTGGCTTATGGAAAAAGGCCTTATTATTTTTTCACTCCTATTCTTAATAAATTGCCAAACCGTTTTTGAAATACAATTAAAAGATTTTTTTTTACAGGAACAATATTATTTTGTTAACGAATTTTTATGTAACACTAATTAAAAACAAAACAAAAAACTCGCTGTACCTCGTTAAGTATAAATTTGTATATGGTGAAAAGAATTCAAACAGGGATTCTTTTCCGAGAATTATTTTTTGGTAACTTATTATAATTAATGCTTTTACCTTATTATTATTTTTTGTATTTGAAATTAAATAATTAATATGGATTTAAAGAGATTTATTTTTATGTTATAAATTGTTTTTGTAATTATAATTTATTTTTACTTCACTGTACGAATTAAAGGAAATACTTTTATTGTGACAAATTTCAGTTTTCAGAACTCAACGGAAATATCCATTTTGACCATTCCTGAATCCATTTTGACTAGTTTCGGCGTGACGTCTGTACTTATGTGTATACGTATAAATTTCGCATAACTCAACAACAATTAGGATGTTGCAATTTTTGATTTAGGACTATTGTAACATCTAGTTGTGCACCTTCTCTTTTGATTGTAATCAACTTGACGAAAAGTGTCCAAAAGAGCCCAAAAAAAAAAGAGATTGGATTTTGGACTTCTTCTTAACTGTAATAATAATCCTTCATTGAGATATTTTCAACGATATATCTTAAGCGGTACTTATTTTAACTGGTTCCAGAGTTATAGTCAAATAAAATTATAATTAATGAAATATTTGGATCTTATAAGAGAAAATCACATCGGTTTGAATCAGAATTTATCTCTTTCTTTTTTTTTACCTTTAGTTTATAATTTATTTTAAATAAATATATATATATATATATATAAAATAATATATTGCGATATTAATAATTATTAACCCGTGATTGTAAAAAAAGAGTCAGAAGTTACTAGTGAAATAAAATTTTATGTATTTTTTATTTACAAAAAAAAACTATGCAGATGTAATTAAGTAGGCGTAAAAGGAAGTCATATGGTGCCAAATCAGATTTCTTATTGATGTGATCTAGTTAGTGCAGTTTTATGTTGGGATTAAAATAAAGAGTATTTATTTGTTAGATTTTTAGCTTTTTTTTCTGATATGTACAGGAATCCTGCCTTAGTCATTTCGTCCATTCAGAAATGTGTAGCGTATATAAAACGTCATACCTGACTGGGATTTGAACCGGGGACAATTAAATTTTTAATAATTAAATTTATTGTTATTAAAATAAATTAATTTAAAAAATAACTTTTGATGTAATATAATATAATTCTATCCTGTATGGTTCTAATCTCTAAAGTTTATATTTTATGGATTATTCTGATTAATAATATAATGGATTAACAATTATAGCTGAACTAATCACAATCGTGTGGGTGATTAACCTGTAATCAATGCCTTATCCCGCTTAAATCAGAATCTAAGCTTAATCGTTTTAACAACCCTTCTCCTTTTGTGTATCAATTATGTAATTACAATTTTAAAAATAAATTAAAACTATAAAATCAGACCGTTTTTTTTTTTGCTTATAAAAAAAAATTGTATTATACCAAACCAATTAAATTGTTAATAAGGCAAGGGTAATGCGGTATTGATGTGGGGGGAATGGAGAAAAAGTTTCTACCTTTTCTCCCGGTAGATGGTTTTAAGGTCTCATATCGCTGGTAATATTAATGAAATCTGGCAATATTTCCGTGATTTACAACGGTGATATGTCACTAATTATTTTTTTTGGAAAGGTTTTGATAATGTATGTTTGTCTATATAGAAATTATTGCGTTTTGAAAATTAATGAAAATAAACAAGAAATTCCATAAATTTTGGAATTTTTATTAAATAAAGGAAAGAATGAGATTCATACTACTAAAAAAAAGGATATGATGTTGTATTAGTACGAGTGGAAGAAAGCTGATTCAAGCGTTTTCAATATGGAAATTTTGGTATCAATGATGCATCTCATTCTTGTTGGCTAATGACTAAAAAAGTCAATGAAATAATAGAAAAAAATGAGTAAGACCGGCACATTAGAGCGGTCATAATATTAAAAATTACATCTCGAATTATATATCGAACTAAAAAAAAAAAACCTTTAACACTTTAAGATGGCTAGATACAAAAAAACCTCGATGTTTTTTTGGGTGCCGCAAGGTTTAACAGTGAAAAAAATTACTGCATCGAATTTCCATCTGCGAATCTTTGCTAAAACGTAAGAAATTTAGTATTTGAAATGGCTGATTACGGGCGATGAAAAATTGATCTTGTATAATAATAATTTTCGCAAAACATCGTAGCAAACCAAGTTGAAACTCTACAAAATGTGCCAAAGCCAGTATTCACGTCAAGAAATGAGATGCTGAGTGATTATAAAAAGAATTACTTACTATGAGCTTCTGCCGTCCGTCAAACGACTTTTATATAGTTAGATTATAGTTAGCAATTGGAAATATTAATTTAAGCGATCGATATAAAGTGATCAGAATTGATCAGGAGGAAAGGTGTCTGGTTTTCTTTTTGCTTTAGACTAAATTTC
>JAAAKQ030116516.1:18612-37792 GCA_010016005.3 Zanna intricata
AAAAAAAAGAATCAACTGAATATATATATAATAAACAAACATTTTCCAAAAGAATAATAATTGACTTTAAAAAAAAAAATTGTAACTAAAAAATAACTTAATTTCTTTTAAATGTTAACTTTCAAAAAATGGCAGTAAACTAAGAACAAACAACTACTAATAATTTAATAATCCTTAAATTCACATCGATTGAGACAAAATTTAAAGAAGAATTTGAAACTAATTTTTGCTCTTTGAGTAATTTTTTTTAAAGTAAAAAATCATCCAGTTTCTATTTTTTTTTTTTTTTTATTTAAAAATTTGGATAGAATGTCCATCTAACCAATGCTACTAGTAAGAAATCCATCTAACAAATACAATACTAGTAAGAAACCTGTCTTAATAAAAATAAGTATAGGAATAAAGATACAATATTACAAGATTGTTACTAATTGAGCTAAGGATCTATGAAATGCAAGAATATACTGTATATTAATTTTCTTCCAGTATTTTGATAAAAACACAAAAAATAATGCAGATAGATAATACACAGACTGCTAATGATGGGTCTCTAATGATAACCGTGTAATTACAATCAAATCAACAATGCAGGCAATGTATTCTCTTCATTTACCAAATCTTCTAATTAAATTATATAGAAAAATCTTATAATGGGACTGACCAAAGAAACTTCTACTAAAAAACAAAAATGAATCATTGCAATCAGTCTGATTAGAGTAAAACTTAAACACAGGGTAAAGTTAGGTAAAACAGAGGGGTAAACTTATAAGTCAAATTGAAAAACTTCTCCTTTTTATTGAACTCTTAAGAAAATATGATCGATTATCCTTTTAAGAAATAACATCGGTTACTCTTTCAATGTTTCAATTTGTTCTAGTTCTAATAAAACATAATATTTTGAAAAATCAATATTTGGCCTTAATATTTAGCAAAAGTTAAACAATACTTGCCTTTAACTTTAAGGAGTATTCCAATTTTAGAGCATAACATAGAAAAATAGCGTACCTATAAAAAAACAAACACAGTAGTTATCCATGTTTAATATCACTACACCACATGTTTTATTAATAACACTACATTATGCTTAATTTTTTTTTTTTTTTTAGATCCAGCTTTCTAGTAATCTGAGTACAGGTTAAATAGCTTCTGCTATGCACATATAACTCAATAATTATTTCTGAATTGGCTTACTTTATTTAATATATGAATATTTGGTAAACAGGACTGATACACCAATGCACAATGAAATCCATGTTCTCAGAACCAAAAAGCAATAAATATAATTACTCACCTGTAAAGTTGTCTGATGAGAAGAGAGTTGTGGTGAATGTACACGGGCAGTGAAAACAGCTATAGCAGCACCAGTAGAATCCCTTGTCGGCTGTAAAGCAATGAATTATATGTTATTTCCCATAAAGAAAAAAAACTTTGCAAACATTAATTTTAAAAATAAAGTGTATTATATTTTTTTTTTTAAACAGTAGTTTCAATTATTAGGGAGGTGTATATTAGTTAGACAAGTCACACAGATATTAGACAGGAAACAGAACAACAGACAGGAAGTACAACAATAGCCTATTATAACAACTGTACTCATGCTTTAGGCACTTAAGTAAAAACAACTGAAATTTTTTATGAATGTAAAACTTGTTTATTTTTAAAACTAACAGAAAAATTCTATAAATATTATAAGCATTAGATGTATTGTTTATTTTTTAACACTCCATCTTTTAATATATTATCTTTTAATAAATGTTCCAGACATGAATACAACTAAGATATGTAAATTCTGTCAAACTGAAAATATGCTGAAATGTAAAAAAAAAAAACACAAAAATCTACTGGTATTCAAAATCTATTTCATAGATACTATAAATATATGAAAAGCTGAATAAACAGTATACGTATCTAAGACAAATTATATGAAGGCTGTTTTTTTCAACCTCCGATGGGCTATTAAAAAAAAACACAATGGTATAACAAAATTATTTTATTACTAAAAATTGAGTAGTATCTAACTTATTTTTCTACATAGTCTTTAAAACAATTGAGGCATTTGTCTTATAGTGACACCAGCTTTCCAATGCTCTCTTCAAAGAAGTTTTCCACAATGAGGTATGTTATGTCTTGAAAGCCTCCTGAAGTTCTTTGTTGGTGGCAAAGTGTTGTCCAACCATGCCTTCAATTATCAAAAGAGGTGAGAATTGCTAGCTGCTAGGTCTGGACTATATCGCCTCGGCCTTTCATCTGGAGGTCCTGGGTTCGAATTCCAGTCAGGCATGGCATTTTCACACATGCTACACAACATTCATCTTCATCCTCTGATGTAATACATAACTGTGGTTCCGGAGGTTAAAAAAAAAAAAGTCTGGACTGTATGGTGAATGTTCCACTTGAATTTTCTGAGAAGGTCTTGCGACACGTTGGCATAATGTGGTCGTGGATCAAAACCACACCGGATGAGAGCATGCCTCTTCATTATTCTGTGAAGGCATCTGGATCATTCTGTGAAGGCAATGTAAAGATTCATAATAGACTTCCTTTGTTATTGTTGTCCTCTACTCCATAGAGTCCACCCAAAAAACACCTTTATGGTCCTAAAAAACTGTAGCCATTGTTTTTCTGTTGTTCAGTGTCTGTTTCAATTTTTTTGGCTTGTTTGGAGAAAAGTGTGCATCGACTACTTAGACTGTTCTCTGGTTTCTGGAATGTCATAATGGATCCAAGTCTAATCGCCAGTAATGAGACTTTAAAAATGTTTCCTGCTCATTATCATAATGTGTGAAAAACATTAAGGATGATGCCATTCACTGCATTTTGTGATTGTTACTCAACATTTTTTGGACCCAACATGCACACACTTTCCGGTATTATAGGTCTTTAGTCACAATTGTGTATAGAGAAGACCTTGAAATTTCTGGAATTTCTGCAGAAACTTCACTAATTGTAAACCTCCATTTGTCATAGAAATCATCAACATGTTCAATCAGGCGTACAATAGTAACAGAGTTGCGTCCTTGTCCACCTTTGTCATGGACGTTCATTTACTCTTCTTTAAATTTCCTACATCATTCCCATACCTTACAATCACTCATAAAGTTTTCACCATACACTAAGCTTATTCTGCGATAGATTTCAGTAACACTATATCCTTCTGCTTGCAGAAAACTTATCACACTTTGCAACTCAAACTTGGCAGGAGCATCGATTGTAGCGGCCATATTCAATTACCCACTGCTCGGCTCAGGACTGATGCAATGGAGCCGGCAGTGGCAGAGATTGTTTGGAAGGTGGTGCAATCGCACAACACACAGAGCACAACAAAAGATAGCCTCTTGCCTATATCTTGTTTACTTAAACACACAATCAGAGGTTGAAAAAAACAGCCCTTGTATTTAAATGCTTATAATCTATGTTATAATACATAAATGCTTATAATCTATACACAAAGAGGAAGAGGGATTTTTTTTGTTCAGGATAAATGAATCAACTACCCGATCTATCGCTACTCAATTTTTACCCATGTTTCTTGGCACAACTGAGAAGGTTTTTGGATATATTTCATCTCAAAGAATAAAAAATAAGAAAGAAAAAAAAAAATATATATATATAGTGGAGGTTTGCCAGTTGAAGCAAAGGTTTTAATGAATTGAATTAATGAATTGTGAACAGGGTTTTAACTAAATGATTCCAAACAATTGAATGAATACTATTATATAATAAGAAAATTAAATTTACTTTAAAATAATCCATATCTATACTATTACATGAAGATGACAAGGGTTTTGTTTGGTCAGAACAAACTACACTTTTTTTGTTCGGAAACAAAAAATTTACCCAATCTTTTGCAACTAAATTTTTATACATGTTTCTTGGCATAACTGAGAAGTTTTTTGTATATATTTCATCTCAAAAATTCTCTAAAAGATATATAGACGAGGAATATCTCTCGAGTAAAGTTTGCTGGGAAATTTCTCTCTGGGTTGGTGATCCTGTTTGTGTTGGTCACACTTATAGTGTACCCACTGCATTGTTTGAAAGTTGTCACATTATAGTATCTTTGATTATGTTATAAAATGAATAGAAAAATCGATATTGCTGTTGACTATGAAATATGCCGTAGCCATACATTTTTTAACTACCAAAATGTTAAGTTCGCTGAAATTCATAGGCAGTTGGTTGCTGTATACAATGATACTGTAATGAATGAAAGACACATCCAAAAATGGTGTGAAAGGTTTAGAAATAACAGAACTAATATGCATAATGAAGAACGTTCAGCAAGGCCCTTTAGAATTACCATCAATAAATCAATTTTGAGAAAACGCATCAATCATGAAATCAGAAGAAATCATTGCTCAACAATTTCTGATCTGGTCCTTCTTTTTTCTGATGTTTAAAGAGCTGTTATTGGTCACATTGTTCATGACCATTTAGGTTTCAGAAAGGTTTGTGCACATTGGGTATTACATGTCTTAACGGAATGTTACAAAAAATCTAAATGGGATTTGCTTCAGAATTTTTGATGCGCTACATAGATAAAGGTGATAAGTTTCTTAATTCAATTGTTACTGGCGATGAAACATGGAATTTGTATTATATACCAGCGAGAAAATGGCAGTCAAGTGAATGGCATTATCCTCAATCATTAACCAGATCAACAAAGGTCAAGCCACAGCCATTTGGACGCAAACTGATGGCCACAGTCTTTTGGGATCTGTTTGGCACATTGTTGATTGATTTCATTCCACGTGAAATGACTGCAAATGCAGAAGCCTACAGCGAAACTCTATGTAAGTTATGGCATGCCATTTGAAATTGGCTCTGTGGGCAGTTGACCAACGAGGTCATCCTGCTGCACAATAATGCATGTCCATATGTTGCAGGTCCAACACAGAATTTACTGAGAAAATTTAGATCGGAAATTTACATTCACCTACCACATAGTCTGGATTTAGCTCCTTCTGATTATTATTTATTTAGGAAATTGAAAGAATTTTTGAGTGGTAAGCAATTTGCGAGCGACAATGAACTTAAAAATGCTGTAAGTCGGGGCTAAATGGATTGGTGGCTGAAGGATACAACAAGGGTATATTGAAACTGTTGTATCGCTACAATGAATGTCCAAATTCATGTGGGACTATATAGAGAAGCTTACTATATTGGTATGTAGAAGAGAAATAAAGAATTATTTATAAAGTTTTCACAATAAATTGTTTTATAATAAAACAGTCTTTACTTTAGATATAACCTTTCATACATATAATGTAGTAGTGGAGATCTGCCAGTTGAGGCATAAACTTTAATGAATTGTAAACTGTAAGTGTCAACCCATAATCTGGGTTTGAACTAATTGATTATGAACATGGAAAAACCAGTTTCTAGATTTTTTGAATTTCATTCCCAATTTCTAGGTTAAAATTGATTTAAAAAAGTTTTTTTTAAATTCTGCTATGTTTTTTATTTTTTCTGTAACAATAAAAAAATCAACCTGATTTTTTATGAGTAAAATCATTATGTCAAGAAACCAAATTGCAGATTTTTGAAATTTGACCTTGAAAGATGATGAAGAAAGGTAAAACTTTTAGAACAGTGATTGCAAATTTTCCCAATCTCGACTGTAGTAAACGAGATATTCAGTAGATCTTTAGAATTTATACTCTTCAGATAAATATTTAAAAACAGTTTTTTTTGGTTTTTAACTCCTACTATTTTAAGGCATGCTGAGATATGTGGCTCAACCACCATGGCCACTGCCAGCATTACTGTATGTGTGATTGGCTGCACCTGCCTCTGGTTACTTGACTAATAAACATAAAATAAAAAAAATTGATTGCTAAGGGAAACGTAAGTAACCACATAGCTCAGATGAAGCTGTGATGGGAAGCTAATTCTTTAATAATATGAGTAAAAGTTATTTACTTAGTAATAGTAATAAAATGAGAAATATTTTAAAAAAAAAAAGAAAAAAAGAAACCTGAATGAATTAATGAACACTTTATACTAATCATTTTAATAATCTAGTTCATCCTAATGAACGCAATATTTAATTAGTTAATGATCTAAAAAATAAACACTTGATTAATAAAATTTTATTGACAGACTTGAAACTTTGCTTTTTTCCTTTTTCTTTGCCTAAAACCCACATAATAAGTTATAATTACAACAGTGATACTAACTTATAACTACAATAATATTATATATATAACCTCGCGTCCAAGGCCGGCCGAATTCCGAATAAAACAATTTATTCGGATCACGGCCCCCGCGGTTAGTCGGAGGGAGGATCTGACTATGGACCCCTTGGTTTCCTTTGATCCCAAACAAGAAAGGTCTCTTGTTTTTTTCGCTGCGGCGCTTATTTAAAAAGCTGAACCCCTCCTGGGGGAGCTGTTTCCCAAATTTTATAAAGTTACTGAAATTTCAAAGGGTACTAAACATAAAGAATTGTAATAAATTTTGCACTCCACGGTCTCCTTATATCTTATATTATGACTTTTTCGCTTCGACGCTTCCTTTGCTCGGGGAGTCAGCTTAAAATATTTATTTGGACCCAGAGCCCCCTCGGTTAATCGTAGAGGGGATCTGACCACAGGTCCTTTAGTTTACTTTGATCCCCAACAAAAAAAGTTCACTTGTGCTTTTTGTGTCCGACGCATATTTAAAATGTTAAACCCCCTACCAGAGAGAGGGCCGTTCCCGAATTTTTATAACGTTTCTTAGAGTTTTATAGGACACTAAACAAAAGGAATTCAAATCAATTATGCACTGTAGGGTCTCCTTATAACTTATATTATGAGTAAGTCTCCAAAAAATAAAATATTTTCCAAAAAAGCCCCCATATCTTACAAATTTACTGCATCATTTGATCGGTTTAAAAGCTCACAATAAGCTTTTGGGTGTTTTGAAGGGAAGGCACTAATAAAAAACATAGCCCACAGATAAGTAACGAAAGTTGCTAGCATGTCGAAAAAATGGTTGCACAAACACAAAGATGATGAAATTTTAATTTTGGGGTTCTCCACAACCCCAAGAATTTTCCCGCATTTAGTATAGGGAATTTATCACATTTTCGGGGATAACCCTGTAAAGGAATATCGATTTTGACTGCGGGAGAGTTTCAGGGGAGCGGTAAGACGACCAAAAAAAAACTTTTTTGGGAATTTGGGCCCAATGGGGGGCAAGAACCAAATTGTCATCCTCGTCTTTTAATCAGTTCTACAGGCTCTACAAAGTTGCCCAACGACGTTTGGCTCAGACGTCTTCTTGTAAAAATTTTGGGGGGAGTAACACCCCCCCACTGGGCGGGAAATTTCAAGATTTCGGATTTTTCCGGTCGGTTTCAGTGCACCCTCTACAAAAAAGGGTTTCTCCACTTTTTCATTCCAAGGCTTCCTTATGCTCGGGGGGGGGGGGAAAGCTCAAAATAGGTATTTGGGTCCACAACCACCCTTGTTATTCAGAAGGGGGATCTGACCACAGGCCCCTTAGATTATTTTGATCCCCCATAAAAAAGGTCTCTTGTTTTTTTTTGCACAGACGCTTATTTAAAAAAAGTTAAACCCCTCTGGCGAGGGGGGTCATATCCCCAATTTTTTAAACGTTTTCAGAGATTGTCAAAGGACACTAAACAAAAGTAATTCTAATCAATTTTGAGCTGTAGGGTCTCCTTATACCTTATATTATCAGTAGGCCTGAAAAAATACATGATTTTCCAAAAAAAAATCCCCGTATCTCAAAATTTTTCCCGAGTACTTGATCGATTTAAAGCCTATAATAAACTTTGTAGTTTTTTGAAGGGGAGGCACCATTAAAAAACATAGGTCACAGATAAGTAAGAAAATTGCTCGCATGTCGCAAAAAGGCTTGCACGCTCTCGAAGACGATGAAATTTTAATTTTAGGGTTCTCCCCGACCCCCTAGTATTTTTCTGCATTTTGTATGAAAATTATGACATTCTTCGGGATTAATCCCATAAAGGAATATCGATTTCGACTACAGGAGTTTCAGGGAAGATGTAACACAGCCGAATATAAGTTAAAAAAAAAATATTTTTTTTGAAAATTTGGGCCCAAGGGGGGGCGATTTTTTTTATCTGGAATCTTAAGCGGTTTCACGTGCTCTACAAAAAGTTTCACTGCAACATTTCACTCAGACGCTTCCTTTTATTCACGTTAAAATTTTGGGGGCGTAAAACCTCGCCAGGGGGGAAATTTCAAGATTTCGGATTTTTCTGGTAGGTTTCGGTGTACCACCTACAAAAAAGCTCTCTTGACATTTTTCGCTCCAAGGCCTCCTTAGGGGTTAGAATTAATGTCAGTCAGTGAGTCAGTCAGTCAGTCAATGAGTGACCCATGCTAGCTTTATATATACATATATATATATATAATTTAAGCTTAATGTGGTATTCAAAAAGTGAATATATTTTGAAATTGTGAACAAATAAAACCTCTGTTTTAAATATGGATGAGCTCTACAAGTTGTTAAATATCTTTTTAGTATCTCTGTTTGCTGTAAAGCACAACTACAGGGTGTTCAACTTAAAAGAAAGCCTATCAGACAATAGTTTATACTAAATGCATATTTTTGTAAAAATGAATGTGAATGGGTACAATAATGTGAAAGATGTTGGTACGACTGGTGCTGGAGTGGAGAGGGCCACTATATTGCCAGCACATTTGAGTATTGCCAGTCTGAGTTGATTGTATAACAGTGTGTTTTATTAAAATGCGATTCTGTTGAAAAAAGATATGTTCATGATGGATACTTAGAGATGAAATCTCATTTGTGTCTTAGTGAAAGTTCATGGGGAAATTTAAAAAGGAGGTTAGTTAAAAAATTTTGTGAAACAGTATTAGATACAAAAAATTACGCTAACACACCAAAAATTAAAATTTTGAACACCTATAAATAATTCATATGGCCTAAAAATCATTAAAAGTTCACATCTAGGTTGGTCAATGATATCAGCTAAGCAGAAAATTAATGTGATAAACAATACAAAATATCAGACTGCTACTGAAATCTAATAACAATTTATACCTGAAAAATTGCATTACAATGAAAATTATTTTTTTTATGGCAATTTTTTTTACAAAGTTCCAGTAGGAGATCTTAAAACACATCTTTCAAAAGTATTCCATGGATGATGTTCATGGTTTAAATAAAACAATAATTATCCCTCAGTTGATCAATTTCCTATTAGGCTAATGACTTAGTGTAAGTGATGATAAAATATTTTTTAAGTGATTAAAACTAGTGAAGTTATATATATAAATACAAAATGATCTCAGCCTTTCATCTGGAGGTCCCAGTCAGACATGGCATTTTTTTTATTTGCAACAAAACTTCCATTTCATATTTTCATGCACAAGCTTCATGCTTATTTGGTGAATTAATAAAAAAATTAAAATCATTACTGTGGATAAGTAACCTCTCAACAAAATCAAAAAGTTGAGTGGATTTTTGCAAAAGACAAGTAATCTTGATGGTTACTTAATTTTCAGGAAGAATAAATTCAAAATTTTTGTAAGAGATACTATCTTGACGTGTACAAATGATAAAGAAATACCTTGGCAGTGGAATAACTTATCTGGCTTTTCCACCCTTACTACATACTTGTGTCCATACCATCATTGAGCAATTCAGGGCAAAATGTGAGGTGGAAAAGATTTTGTAGAAAATTATTAATCTACACATATAAATGAATATTTGTTTGTCCCATATGCATTCCTATACCATTCATCTGATTGTGATAAAACTTTGGTGAGTTGGGCACACGCCCACACAGGTTTCTGAATTAGTTCAGAACCGCTAGTGGTGCTGGAGATATTTCAATTTTTCAAGATGTTTTGAAAAATTGTATTTATGGCCTGATTTGACTCATATTCAGAATATACATTAGTTACATGAAAAAAAAATATTTTTGTAAAGAATGAACCAGTTAGATGATGGCACTGGAAGTCGAAATATTTAAAAAAATTATATTTATGGTCCGATTTGGCTCATATTCAGAATATGTGTTACATGGAAATATTCTTGCAAAAAATCTGATCTGGACGTCACATGACTTTCATGTCGCCTATTAAATTATATATACACATTTTTTTTTAAATGAAAAGTATATAAAATTTTATTTCATTAATAACTTGACATTTTTTCATATTTTTTTTTTTTTTATTATTCAATTATTATTTATTGTAATTTTTTTTTTTACAATCAGAGGTTAATAATTATTAATAAATCAATATATTTAAATTAAAAGAGAAAAAAGAGGTGAAGTTTGATTTGAACCGTGTGCCTTCTCCTTTTAAGATCCAAATATTTAATAAATTAATATTAAATATTTCTGTTAAAAATCTGAAAACCAAAATTTTTTGCGATGACAATAATTACTTTACTTCATATAAGAAAGTAAAAATGGATCCATTATAGATGGTGCTGGGGTTGAGATACTTAGAAAAATTGTATTTATGGACTGATTTGCCTGATATTCAGAATACACATTAGTTACATGAAAAGAAACATTTTTGCAACTTGATACTTGCTAGGTAGCACTGGTGTCAAGATATTTACAAAACAAACAAACTTTCTTCTTTACATGTATAAGATAGAAGATTACCCTTGTGAACAAAATACACATTACAAAATTTTACATTTTTTAAAGTCGTCCACAAGATCTTGCAGGCAAAAGTATCTAAGCTCTGACACTTTCTCTTAAGTGATCAGAAAAATAACTGTGAAAAAGTGCATCAGTGAATAAAGTGTAAAAAATAAAAATAAATAAAAAACAAACCTGTATAAGGTTACATAATTAAGATAACAAGAATTTATTAAAAGTTTGAGTTGTTGTATACATGCCGGTAAGGTTTCTGAATTAGTTTGGACCTGGGGTAGCGCTGAAATCAAGATATATTTTGAAAAAAATTGTATTTATGGTCCGATTTTGCTCATATTTATCCAAAAACAACAAAATATTGGTCAACACACAATTAATCATATGTAACTATATAGCATGGGCTATATGCCCATTCGGAAGCTTAGTTGCTTCCACAATGGCTTCCCCATTGTGGAAGCCACGATTGGGATGCTAGTTCTTAATAATTTATAGCCTATGAATTACAATAATAAAGGCAATTAGAATAAATGGAAAAAAAGAGTTAAAAAAACTGTTTTAGTGTAAAGCATCTTTTTTATTCATGTTCAATGTGTGTGAGTAAGTCGTGTACAACTTATCTTTGTTTTTATATTTACAAATACCAAAAAAAATCACTTATTCCTTAAAAAAAAATTAACATTTTCAGGGTACAACTATTACATATACATAATTAATTCTGGGAAAGATCCAATTATTATTCATAGAAATCTATTTCAACACTTAAAAAATTTCAGTAATGGGCAAAATATGCTCAAACAAAACTAATTCAATTCGAAATAATTATAATGCAGCAATTACAGATATGCATAATGTGCAAGATAATAAGTATAATAAAGGTCGAGACTATTGATATTAATGAACGTCAGAATAATTTTAAAAAAATTAGTGGTTTTTTAAAGTAGAATAATTATTGAGGTTATCATTCCCATTGAAAACCAGTTTAATAAAGTAACATCAGATATACAAAATTTTACTTTCCTACGAGAAAACTACATACACTTTTTCTGATATGAAAGTTATAATTATTATAGTCGTCACTATAAACTACTTTTTTATAATCTACAACCATTAATTATAATTAAACTTCCTTCAACGTGTGACCTTCAGCTTAGTCATTATTTAATGCATAATCTACAATATGACTTCATTTAGAGAACAGTTACATAAGCAAGAGATTTCAGTATGAGATCTAACCTGCTACAATCAATTTTATGAGAAAAAAATTAAATATTTACAAAAACATTATGATACTGATTTAACATTTGTAAGCATCATTTACTTAATTTAAAAAAATATAAAATCATTGCTGGTAAAATTATAAAGACACTGACCCATGATTCTATTCATTATAGGCAAAAAATAATTTTATTTTGAGTTAGTTATATGAATAATTAATAACTGAAAATAAACAGTCAGTAACGTTTTTTAATTACAAAATTATTTTTTTGAATTCTCTCCCTTTTTAAATTTATATTTATTATTCCAGCTTCATTAGTCCTTTACTTTACTTAACAGGAATGAGTTATAATACATCACTATTTGTTTACTATAACTTACACGGTATAAATTAATTATTTAAAGCATACAGTCTTAATAAGTGTACAATCACCAACATGTCAAACAATTGCTCACATTTGCGATAAGGAGAAGATCCAGTTGACCATGAATAGCTACAAGTTTGGCATCCAGTGCTGTGGTGTAGCAAAATTTTACCCGATCACCGCAAAAATCAGTGAACCAGGGAGCATGCATAAGTAGGGTGAGCTGGTCCAAGTGTAAGACACATTTTGAAGAGTGGAAAGTGTACATTCCAGGACTGAATGAGGGTGACCCAGATCAAAGGATGTAATACTGAAAATAGGTTCAGCACATGATTGGGGAGGATGAGGAATTTTCAGATAAGTTTGTGTGAACTGACGAGGCGCAATTCAAACTGAATGGTACTCTGAACTGCCAGAAAATTGTGTCTACTGGGCTCCTGAAAATCCTCACGCTGATATGGAAACAGCAGTCGAATCTACTGGTGTGTGTGTGTGTGTGTTTGTGTGTTTGCTGTATGGTATGTTCTATCAATCTATGGTTTGAATGGTCTCTTCTTCAAGGGTACCATAATTGGTGAGACTTTTCTTGATATGCTTCAAACTTTTTTATGTGCCTCACTATCACAAGGAGCCCTGCCTCACTATCATTGAGATGTCAGGCTGTACCTCAATAAAACTCTACTCGGGTAGTGGGTGGGTCGAAGAGGTGTTGTTGAGCACCCACCATGGTTTCCTGATATGACACTCTGGACTTCTAGCTCTGGGAGACCATCAAGAATGATATGTATCGACAAAAACCAGAAACAATCGACAAGCTACGTGAAAAAATCATAGTCATTTGCTGCCATTACACCAGGTACACCAACAGCTGTAATTCGGTGTGCAGTTTGGCACCATGGTTGTTGTATAAAAGCTGCCAGTGTTCATTTCAAACACATACCACAATCCTCTGTCAGTGCTGCAAATAGTCATTTCAAGTTAAATTTGTCATGAGATATGGACTAGCAAACAGAAAGAATATTTTTTTTCTCTCTGTATATATATATATATACAACGGTATTTTTTCAACGTCCGATGGGCTATAAAAAAAAAGATACATTGACATGAGATGATTTTACTACAAAAAGTTGAGTAGTATCTAACTTACTCTTTCTACATGGTCGCTAAAACAATTGAGGCATTTGTCATATAGTGACACCAGCTTTCTTATACACTCTTCAAAGAAGTTTGCTGCCATGAGGTAAGGTAAGTTTTGAAAGCCTCCTGAAGTTCTTTGTTGGTGGCAAAGTGTTGTCCAACCATGCCTTCAATTCTCAAAAGAGGTCAGAATCACTAGGTGCTACGTCTGGATTGTATGGTTGATAGTGGAAAACTTTCCACTTGGAATTGTTTGAGGTCTTGCGACACGTTGGCACTGTACATTGTCATGGATCAAAAACACACAGGATGAGAGCATGCCTCTTCATTTGTTCTGGATCATTCTGTGAAGGTGACGTAAAGATTCACAATAAAATTCTTTTGTTATTGTTGTCCTCTACTCCATAAAGTCCACCAAAAAGACACTTTTATGTCGTAAAAAAACTGTGGCCATTGTTTTCCTGTTGTTCAGTGTCTATTTAAATTTTTTTGGCTTGTTTGGAGAAGAAGTGTGCATCCACTGCTTACACTGGTTTCTGTGTTGTCATACTGCATCCAAGACTCATTGCCAGTAATGATAAAGTTTAAAAATTCTTCCCAGTTATCATATCGTAACTTGTGAGAAACATTAAGGCTGATGCCATCCGTTGCGTTTTGTGATTGTCACTCAACATTTTTAGGACTCAACATCACAGTTTTCGGTATCCTAGGTCTTTAGTCACAATTGTGTATAGAGAAGACCTTGAAAAATCTGCTGGAATGTTCATTTATCGTAAACCTCTGTTTGTTGTGGACAAAATTATTAACACGCTCAACCAGGCATACAGTAGCAAAAGGCTTGTGTCCTTGTCCATCTTCAACACAGATGTCCATTCACTCTTTCTTAAATTTCCTGCACCATTCCCATACACTACTATCACTCATGAAAGTTTTCGCCATACACTAGGTTCATTCTATGATGGGTTTCAGGAGTGCTACATCCTTCTGCTTGCAGAAACTGTATCACACTTTGCAGGAGCATCAATAATTGCCTGTAGCTTGGCTGAAGTGATATAATGGAGCTGGCAATGGCACAGGTTGTGATGGGGGGCAGCGCAATCATACAACGTGCAGACCTGGCACCCGCCTATCTCTTGTTTACTTAATTGCATGATTGGAGGTAGAAAAAAAAGCAACCCTTGAATATATGCGTGCATGTGTGTGTAAGTTTATTTTGTTAAAATAAAGTTTTTTTCTATTTTGCTTATTTCAATATTTATATCAAAACTACCTTCACTTAAATAACATGCCTTGCATAATATAAAATACTTCGTGAATTTAAAAAATCAACCCCAATTTTATTGACAGATTTATCTGTTATAAATTAATGAAAATAAATGTAGCTTAATTAAAGCTTAAAAGCTTAATTACCTTTCTCAATAATGGATTTGAATAATCATCATTAATTATTAGCCTTTCTTCATTAAAGTATTTCACTGAAAAATTATGTTTCAGTCAAATGCCTATGGCTTAAGCTTATTTAAATATAAACTTACACTTATTTTCTAAATGAAACATAATATCTTTAAAAATGTTACAAACATCCTGTACCGATTTACTTTTACTTAAAACCTTACTTTATGAATGCTACATACTACTACTGCCAGCTCTTGGACAAAGTCAAAGCCGCCTGCAAGAATGGGGAAATCAGCCAATGAGAGATACAATTCTCCTTCATGGCATCAGATTTCACATAACTATTAGCACTAGGGATAAACCAAATAAAGAATATAATACATATTCTAGACTTACCTTCCTACAATTTCTTTTTGTTTGGGCCATGAAGAAGGCGTAGAGGGAATAATGAATCTGTAATGACAATGAATTTATAGTTCATGTGCTATTGGCTAGTGACTCAAACTGAAATGTTTTTATGAGAACACCTCAAACACTGGGGAAAATGTGTACAATTTCATGAAGACAATTTAGATTAGCAATAAATATGTTTTGTATTTTTACTTCATGATAATAAAAATTTTTAAAGTCTGGTTTATATTTGATTGACCCTCACAAATACAAAATTGAATGACTTTTCAGTTATTTAACTTTGTAGTCTTTTCAGTCAGTCAAATGAGGTAACACTGCATTGCTTCATCTTGTAATAATACATCTAAGATTTTTAATTAAAAATTCTGATTAGTTTTCTTTAATATTTTACTTATAATAGTAAATTTGTAATAAAGCCAATGCTGTATGACCCATACCATTCAAGTTATAACTATGAAGTTATGTCTTCATAAAAAGCATATGTAGCATTACTAGCAGTAATTTTGAAATTCAATACACTCAATAGATATCCATTTACAACACTATGATGAATAATGTTTCAAATTTGCTTTAAAATTTTAAATAATCTGATGAATTTTACAATCAACAGCCAAAATAAGGCCTTTAGAATCACAGTTCAAGAGGAGTTCTTTTTACAGATTTATGTTCTTAAAAAATTTACCAAATAAGGTGCTTGAAAGAATTGTTGGTTACAGGCAATCAAAAAATATATTACTGAACAGACTAACTTCTTTGAATACTTTATAAAAATCTGACAGAACATTTCTGAGTTATTTATTTTCTAATTTGATAATATTTAATCAAACAGCAAGTAAAGGTTAGGGTCTTCAACTATAAAAGAAGACAAGTATCTCTAAGTGTTAACAGTTCCCTTTAACTAAGCTTTCCCTTTCATAATCATTTATTTTCCATGGTCAAGTTCTGTGGAAATTGAGTCAGCCCTGGCTCTATGCTGGCATCTTCTTCTTACCAGTAGGAAAGCCATTTCTTAATTGAGGCTTAGTGGGATGGCAACCTGACTGTAGGACTGTCTGAAAGTTGACCAAGAAGCCACACTAGTGTCTGAGTATCTCTAACTCCTAAAATGGATGAGTTCATTCATTGATCTCATATTGATAATCTGATCTGAATTCGATATAATATTATATCAAATACAGATCTAATATTGAGAAACGTACTACATCTAATAATGAGAAATTAGTTATCAAAAATTAGAAACAGTAGTATATTCAAAATATAGCTTACCAATATTGTAAATTTGCCAGTATCAAGCTCACTTTTCAATGGCTCTTGTGTAGGATCAAAATGTACAAGTCCTTCCCGATATCTAGTAGCTTCATGCTGCTCATATAATGCAAGTGCTCGAGCAACATCAAACTTGCGTGCAGCTAGAAACTTAACAGCAGTACCCCATGATACTGGTCCAGCGCACCGGCGTCTTCTTAACCGATTAACAACCTCTATAAAACTTTTGGTGGCCTGCAACAAAAATATATAAGCATATATTAAGTTTTTTTAAAACCAATGCATCATTTCTCATAACTCCATTAGTATCAACATAGTAAGATTTTTTTAATAAAAATAACAATTTGCTATGTTATTCAACATTAATATTTTCTTTCCAGTAAGAAACCAAACAAATATGTGACATTGTTTTGTATTTGTGGCACTTAATTGATAAAAAAAAAAAAAATCAGGATTCTGAAAAACACTACATTTGAAATTAGGTAAACATTTATAGAAACTTTGAAAATATTTGGAGAAAAAACAGAATAGAATATACATAACATAACACTATATGCAGTGTTATGATTGAAATAGCATTTCAAACCAAACGACACACTTAAGTCACTCAAATAACATTGATCATCTTTCTTTGTTGTAATGGTACATTCATTATGTTGCTTGTAATCATTATATCAATAAGTCTTATATAGAAATAACACAATGTTTCAGAAGTAGTAAGAAAGAGACCTGAAGTACAGCTAAACAAATATGGATGCTGCATCACAACAATACTCCTGTGCATATTTGGTACTCCTTTTTGAGAGTTTTTGGAAAAGCATAACAACTATTGTCCCCCAACAAATCCCCATCATTTGATCTGCCCTCTTTTACTTTCAAGAAAAAAGGAATTTATTTATTTTTTCATTTTGTAAGTAATTTTTTTTTTCTTCTTTTTTTTTTCACCTCCATTAGGTTACATCTACAGAGGATGAGATGAATGAAATTGTGGCGGGTGTGAAAAATTCCATGCCTGACCGGGATTCGAACCCGGGACCTCCGGATGAAAAGCCGAGACGATAGGAGATGATTCCAGATGACAGGAGATTAAAAAAAATTACAAGATCTGTAAATGTTTCATGAAAAGATAACAACAACAAAAATTATGACAACAGTACATTATGAGAGGAAGACATTACATAAAAAGGAAATCTAAGTAATATAACAAAATTATTTTTATTTATTTTTTAAAAAATTACATAATTGTAATACATCTTTTTCACAGATTTTTTTTGGACAAACATATATATATATATATATGAAGTGTGTGAGTTAAAGAATATTAAATACAGCAACATGAAATAAATCAGGATAATAATGAGTACAACAAATCTACTCTTATTAAAATCCTACTGAATTAGTCAACATTAAAGTGACATGTTTGAAAAGGTAATGCTGGTTTCATCAGCTGATATTAAACACAAACAGGGTGAAAAAGAAGGAGTGAGAGAGAGAAAGAAAGTATACAAATGTTCACATTTTTTTAAATCGTTACGTATTTGTAGTGGGATAGATAAATTCCATTGAAGGAAACAATGATACTTTACATCATGTATTATGTAGTTATTTATGTATCAAAAACATGAATAATAGCATAAGTCAAAAGGACAGATGGAAGTTTTTTTGAGATCAGAAGTGGGAAAAACAAGAAAGAATTGGGTGAGAATTACCAATTGTACGAAATAATAAATGAAAACAATTTGAGAAAATCAGACTACATGGTTTGAATAAATAAAGAGAATGTAAAATGTGAGAACGTTAAGTTAGTAAAAGAGATATGAACAGAAAGAAAGCAATCAAGTATGATATAGGGAAAGTATATTAAGAAGGATAAAAAGAGGTGATTCAAGGAAGCTAATGGAAGAGAAACAATTCCAATGTGATGATGGTAGCAAGGCTTAAAACAGAGACCAGGGACCTGGAGCAAGAACTGAATACATCAAGCACTGAATGAATACATCACTAAATGTATACATCAAGCACTGCTGGTTGATAGATACAGCCTTAGAAAACCACCATACAAAAAGAAATTACTCATTAACCAATGGAAATTAGCATTTTTTTCCTCTTTAGTAAATTCAGAACAGTTGTCAATACATTTTTAAATTTGACAAGTGATACTACAAGAGTTATTTACTACATGTTATTTTAGATAACATGTCAACAATGAATTACTTATAAACTAGCTTAATATTTTTTTCAGGTAATAATATATATAACACTAAAAATATATATTAAATTTTTTTTTTAAATGTACTTTAAGACAAATATTATGAAAGATTTTGATCAGCAAACCTAATTTAGCTCAAGAAATTATAATAGCTCAATAGAATGAAAAACATATACAAAAGCAGGTATTTTTACAATAAAAAAATATCGGAATCTGTAGTTTGAAAAAATACCACTTTAAAACATGCAAAAAGCTACATAACACATCCATTACAAAATGTAAAATACAAACAGGAGGATTAATTATAAAATATAAGTTCAGAATATGGGCAATATAACATCAAAGGCAGCAACTTTTTAGTTGCTATCCATGATGTTTATAAAAAGTAGTATCTATTTAAAATACAGTGGGCATAAATTATTATCTGAAACAAAGTAGACTTAATATATGATTGTTATATTAAAATTGTTTAAAATACATTTACTCTGAGAACAGATTCAACAAAACGTTTGCATCAGTCCCCTTGGACCGCAAAATTATGACTTAATATCATGCCCTAGAGAG
>JAAAKQ030116517.1:0-32181 GCA_010016005.3 Zanna intricata
GTGTGTGTGTGTGTGTGTGTGTGTGTGTGTGTGTGTGTGTGTGTGTGTGTGTGTGTGTGTGTGTGTGTGTGTTTCTGAGTGGGTACTAGAATTTTTTTGCTTTCCTGCAATATTGTACTAAGTAGGTTACATTCAACAGTTAACTCACCAAGGTTCGGTGAGTTACGGTTAGATAAATGAAAGAAATAATGCATTAAATTTCATTCATAAATTGGTAGGGTAGTTTTATTTGTGAACAGCAAAGGTATTTTATGAAAGAACTATTTACTTGTCTTATTTGTTGTACTATTGTTGTTACTACAAGATTAGTATTAAAAGTGTTAAGACTAGCGGTCCCTGTGTAATGGGACTGAATTCTACTTGTCAATATTTATCTACCTGTAAATAAAGCCTGACTTTAAATTCTGTTTTGTATGTAACCATTGTCTGTTATCATTATTATCGTGGTTGTGATTATTAGATTATTATTGGTTTATTACTATTATTGTTTTCTGTTTTCATTATTATTCTGCTTATTATTATTATGAGTTGTTTATTATTGTCATTTATTATTGATATTATTTTTATTATTACTGTCGTTATTGATTTGTCTTATTTTATTTATGTTAAATTAATAAATTTTATTTATATAAACATTTTCAATTGTCAATCTCTCGGTCAAGCCGTGAACACGCGACAATATTTTTGCCACCGAGTAAAAAGGTACAATATGTTGTAACTTTTAATTACAATTCATAACTCAATTTTACATATTTTATTAAAAAAAAATTTTCGTAAAAATAAAAAAATTTTCTTATAAAAATAAATAAACTTTATCAACTCTTAGTTTCCATTCAAATTTATGAAATGTAGGTAACATCTAATGCTCAGGAGTGGTCGACCTGAGATTGTACAAGACTACACACCTCATTCACATTCGTAAACATCATCCTCATTCATCCTCTGAAATAATACCTCACGGTAGTACCGGAGGCTAATCAGATAAAGAGAAAAAGGTAACATCTAATGGAATAAATAGAGAATTTGTAAACAATTTTTTTTTCTATATTCTTCAATATTTATTTTCATGTTAATTTTTTTCTGGCTATCAGGAACTTGGCTGGTTTGGTGCTATTTTCCTTTTCTTTTTATTCTGCACTAATGCTTTAATCGCAATGTAATTTATTATGGTCTAGATCGTTTATTTTCTAACTTATTCACCTACCGCCCACATTGAGAATCAATAATTTTCTAGCGACCCCAAAATTTGTAACTTACCATCTGATAAAAATAATAATTGCAATTGCTGTTTTTGAGTGCGTTCTTAAAAACAGCAATTGTAAAACGTGGCGTATTTATTTCTGAGTTGAGTTAAATCAAAAACCCTTAAATTTCCATACTTATGTGTATCAATACATTGCTTAGATCGAGAGATATGCAGCATTAAAGACAAAAGTGGCCTTTTCTCTTTAATGTGGAATATTTTGGTTCAGAAAAATCATAGAGCGACATACAAAAACATAATTAAAGTTAGTCTTAAGCTTTTAACCGATTTTAATGCAATTCGCTTAAAAAAGTTTCGTTTCCCCCATGCGCTCGATCAAAACGAAGAAAAAATTTCAAATTTTAAAATTTTTTCTTCTCCCTGATTTATTTTTTATTTGATGATTTTTTTAAATCTGAAGAATACTGACAAAAGTTGAGTATTCAAGCTTTAATTTTTTTATTTGCCTCTCTAAGCCCCAAGGTTGTAAAATTAAAGTAGTTTAAATACAATCACTTTTTATCATAAAATATAGATGTCCCTTAAATTTTTTGTGCTAGTGTAGTAGGTATTTAATTTTTGTTTGAAATACCAGGAAAACATAATTTTTGCCTTTTTTTAATTAGCCATCGCCTTCCTAGGCCACCTGACGCTCTTAATTTTCTGTGGGCCTTCTACCGCCCCCTGAAGGCCTCCAGTGACCACAAGGGGATGTTATCGCCCACTTTGATAAAGAATGATCTAGATTCTCCGTTTTTCTTTTTTTTATATTTCTCTGTATCTATAAAGCAGCTTATCCTGACTGACTGACTAATTGATTCATAAACGTCCAGAAAAACTAGTGAAGATAAATTGATTTTAAATTAAAATCAGTACACATTACCTTCTTACGGTTTAATTGCATACTAAGAAAGGATTTTCTGAAATTCCGAGTTTAAAGGATTAAAATGAAATTAAATTTTTTTAACAAATACGGATATAAACTTGATTTTTGAAATGTGCAATCTTCATATGATTATCAAATTAAAAAACTAATTAATTATCTAATTAATTAAAAAGTAATTTCTAGATTTTCTGAAAATCCGAGTTTAAAGGGTTAGAATAAATTATGAAATTTTTTTTGTCTCTCTGTTACAAATAAATGTATAAACTTAAATTTTTGTGCATGTTATTTTCACATAAATATTAAAAACCAATTTCTAGATTTTTCGAAATTCGATTTTGAAATAAGCGAAGAAAGATAAAAAAATAAATTTGAACAATGATTGAAAATTTTCCCAATTTCCGATTACACTAAACGAGATATTCACTATGTAGGAGCTTGCATATACTCTTCAGGCAAATATCTAAAAAACAATTTCGCGTTTTTTGAATTTCAAAATTTTAAGAGATTAAAAAAAACGTAAATTGTGTTTTACCTTTTTTCTATTTTATGCTATCACTGCTCAATCAATCTTTATGAGATTTGGTAACAGTGAAAATTGTTCGAGTATGGTTATTTGTGCATATTAAACGAAAATGCAGAAAATGAAAACTTGTTTTTATTAATATTATTGAAAAACATATCGAGTTGATTCCATAAACTAAATGTTTTATTATTTTTTTATAAATGAGTAAAAATATCTTTTAAGTACATCGTTATTTTTTTTTTTTTTAATTGGTTGCAGACCTGTTTTCTTCTTTCTTTTTTTTCTTTCTTAATTCATATTCTTGTCTCGACGTCTTGTTGGCATCAAAACGCTTTAGGTACTTTATTTCCTATGTTTATTCTCCACGCACAATTATTGTTAAGTATCTTTTTTATCAACGCAATATTTATTCCTGTTCTTTTTAAAACTACTCGTCGTACTTTTACGGTAATATTATCATATATGTTAATCTCCCCACAAAATCTGCGGTTTCCTTCCTAATTTTATTTTATTTTTAATTTAGTGCTTGTGTTGTTTTAAAATGCTGGATGTTTTAACTTCGTTTAGATAATAGTATGTTGCATAATCATTTAATTTTACAAAATATAATTTTATTAAAATTTTTACTCATATATTGTTTTTATTTTAATATTAATGATTCGGTGACAAACTTTCATGTGTGTGTGTGATCATAAATTATACAGCGCATAAGTTTTAATAAAAAAAATAACAAAGCAATGTACCTACATGCAAGTTTTATTGTTGAACTGGGAATTTCTAACAGTTTTTTTCACAACACTTATTAATTTCTAACAAGTTCTACATAAGCACCTTTTGTGCAAGACGATATTCAGTTTCTTCACGGTACATATTACGAAGAATATCTGGAGTTATTCCATTAATTACACCTTCGATCTTTCTTTTTAGTTCATTGACGTTGACAACCTTCCTTGTCAACTCTGTCTTTGACACTTCCACAAAGAACGAAATCGAGAGTCGTAACGTCATCGAAGGAGCCAGGATTCCCTGGATCGAAGGAGCCAGGGAATTTATCCATCACTCCCAATCCAATATCAAGGAAATTTTTCATGTAGGTAGTTCCTAATATGTAAACACCCCACTGTAGTAATGCACCATCTTGTTAACAGTAAACTTTGGGTTACCGATGTCCAATTTGTGATACTGTATACTCCTGTAACATGTCTAGATAACTAGCGCTAGTAACCGCTGACTCCGTGGGGAAGAATAGTTCCATCACTGCAAAAGCAATCAATGCCCACCGAACGTTAATTTTTTATCAGTTGGTATTTTTCGAACAGCATGAGGTTTCTCGCTACCCAAAATCTGTCGGTTAACGTGACCAGAAATATGGTCATGGTTTATTGTCATATTCAAATTTATGAACTTACCGAACCAGTGAAAATATTTACAACCTTTTCGCTTTCGAAACAGTTGTAAATCATTAACTGGAATAATTCAGCTTCTGTCATATTTTTTACATGTAGTGTGTATTCTTCAACCACGTTTGCATATTCACTAATAACTCTACAGAATAATTGATTCCTTACAGAATTATCAGTCACCAGTAATGTATGATAACGTGGAGACGTTTTTCGCCCACGAAAAACACCAAAAAAAATTTACAAATTCAGAATACGTTTTTTCATTATCTACATCTCTTGTCAATAACACTCTTTATTTGTACTATGTACTTTTGTAATCACTTTTTCCATCTGCCTCTCTTCGTTAATGAAAAAGAATTTTGGAACAAAACTACTTTTAATTTTTCATTTATTATACGAAGGTGAAATCCTTCATCATAATTAATTCACCACACATAAGCTTGAAGCTTGTGTATAGTAATAATATGGAGTGTGAAACTAACCCTAACCTTTTTCAATTTAAATAAATCAGCCTCCCTTCTTTTTTGAACTTTTTAATAGTTTTCAAACATGAAATATTTTTCATAATAATATTTTCAATTTCCAACAAAAAATTTAACAATTAAAGGTTTATTTTAATATCTTTAGTCGTTATATTTAAATTCTAATCCCTTAAAAATGTTCTTAAATTAATGCAACAATGGTCTACTTCCCAGTTTCTATTTACTTTCACTTAGCGATACATTTTTTCCGGTTAAATGTAAGCTTTGAACTGCTCTTCTTCCAACAAACTTATCAAAGTTGCCTATTGACATAATCAGTTTTGTTTTATTTTTCTACAATTCTAAAAACTGAAACTCTTTCACTGTCAGTGAACAGTTTAGTCTCTTCAGGATGCCACTGATGCAAATGTCTCGCCATTTCCATCGCTGTATTTGCACAACCTACTATCACCTCCGTATGGCCTCTTCCAACCGTGACCATCTCCATAACTTACAACCTTCAACTATCAATTAACCGATTCGCAGAAGCATAATCTCTACGCTTTCTTCTAAACCAAAGGTTCTTCCTTTATCTACTTTCAATTACACTATGCACTCAGATCATTACTTCACTGCGTCTTTAAACACCAAAATATATCTTCATACCAACAAACAAGTGTTGATCGCAACGACGACACTTTTGTCTTATAATTCAATTTATTGGAAATCCTCGATTACTTTCACAAATTTAATAAGCCTCTAATGAATCTCTCTGCTCTGGTTCACTTTAAGGATAATGTTTATCCCTCCCACCCCTTCACTGTCATCTTGATTCCCTTGGGGAAGACATTCTCCAACCACCCCCACCGTACCTAGCCCTGATGGGCTTTACCAGAAATCATTTTTAAACCTTGGCATATAACAGCTATCAGTCGCCTCGGCTCAGGATGCTACCGATGACAATGCCAAAAGCAACATTCCCATCGGTAAATATTAAAGGAAATAATAAAACATATCTCTAATCTCAAGCAAGATTGAAAACTATAGTCGTCGAAGGAACTGAATCATCCTCTACCTATCCGAAAAGTAAAATAAGTCATATGCGACATAAAGGGCGGAAAAACATTAAAACAAAAACACGAAAATAAAATTAATAATAAAACAATACAAAAAAATATAACACTAACAAAAGAAAAAACCCCTAACAAGAAATCGTAATAAAATAAACTATGCAGGAACAAGACTAAGCAGCACCCTAGATTTTCTGTGTAATATGTTTCCTAACTAAATAGTGCAGAGATTCTGCAACCACTCATCAGACAGTCCGGTCCTTCCAGTTTTGACTGATGTCAAGCGTTGCTCCGACATCGTTGGACAAATTACTGTGGTGTGCTCCAGATCGTATTTTTTTTCCTCTTTCCGGACCGAGCCCACAATTAAGTATTTCATAGTCCGATGTCTGTAATGGCCACCTGCTTGCACGGAATACCCCGTGGCCGGTCAGTAATTGTGTGAACCAATAGTTTAGTTCACCAAACCCCTTCCCGACCCAGGGCTGTACATGTCCTATCAGCCGATGTGTCCATCTTCCCTAGGTGGACGCGTCCCATCGCCGCTGCCAGTCTAGTAAAATCTGTTCGTAAACCAAATGGCCATTAGAAGCATTATTGTGGTCTTCTCCGGGCTGAAAGTCATCTTGTGTTGAGCCCCCAGCTCGGAAGTACCCTGCATGTACGAGTGGCCCTGAGATCGACTTCCCTCCGCGAACATCCTTTGACCAGCAGAAGCTTGTCGTCCACAAAGGCCACACACTCGGTACGCTCAACCGCAGAAGAGTCGGAATCCACCACCCATAATAAAGGATCCAACATACTTCCTTGGCGATAACTCTTAGACAGTGTCTTCTTTACTTCATGACTGCCCTTTCGAAGCAACACATACCGATGACTCTCTTTTTTTCTATTTAGCCTCCGGAACCACCGGTGAAGTAAGTTATTACTTCAGAGGATGATATGTATAAATGTGAATGAAGTTCAGTCATTCAGATTGTTCAGACTGAAATAACTTTCAGTCATCATGAAATACTTTCATGATGACTCATGAAAGGTTTCAACACCTGCAATTCATTTTCAGTGCATCTTCTTCTCTGTAATTAGAAAATGGCAGAAGGCGACCACAGATTGTTAAACGTGCCGGAAATGTCTAGGAAGACCTCGAGACATATTTCGCTTTACTGGCCGACATCACACTTAGTATGGCATTCTTGGTGTCTTTTTCGGAGCGAAACAAGTACTAGTTTTCCATCACCAAACAACGTGGTGCCAAGCTCTTAAACGAAGATACCACACTTTCACAAAAGAACCTGCCAATAACCGGTAGCGACGTCAGGATAAATTTACAGTTCTTGTCGTCTCTCTTAAACAACAACTTCGCAATCCCTTTCTTCCAACATACCGGGAAGAACCCGCCAAACAATAATTTATTAAATACGCGTGTAATAATTTTCATGTTAACTCCAACCGAGCGAACAAGCAGCTCAGCCGTCAGTCCATCAAAGCCAGGCGCTTTACTTCTACCAACACTAAAGATAACCCGAAGCACCTTGCACTCGAGAATCTCCAGACAATGCATCTCCGCGAAACAGAGCGTATTACGGCGCTCCTACGCCGTAACTATAGATGTTTGAGGTCTCTCCATCATCAGGCAGAAGATAGTCGAGTAGCCTGCGTAAAATTTCGGATATATCCGAAACCACACCTTATCGGGTCGAGAGAAAAAAGTCCTTTATAAGTTTTCGTTCTACAACTCTATAAACGACTCCTCAGGTCGATCATAAAGGAACGCCATGGTTCCCTTTGACCGTCCAGAAGATGAAAATAGTTCGATCTCCGATCCCTGTATACGCCAATAAAAATTGCGAGCCGCTCGGGATCACTCTCATGTTGAGAAGCCCACCGAAAATGACTGACACTTTCTTCATATTATATAACTCCGTATTCCACCAAGAAGCCAATCTCTGTTGACTGGACTTGCAGGGAATCTAATACTCAGCGGCATCCATAAAAGCCGGTGTTAACCTTTCTGGTAGGTCCTCTAGGCCAATCGTGTCCAGACTCTTATCTAAACACAAAGTCTGACTGATAAATGATCGACAAACTTTTAAATCCGTATGCCTGTGCAGAAGTCGAATCCGCTGAACCGCAACGTTAGATCAGTAACGATCATGCAAACTACCAACGATCTTATAAACAATTACAGATGATCGCAGGTAATTGTTGTTTGTAAAGAAAAATTATCTTATAAATGTAATAACATAGTACATATAGAATATACTTGTAATTTAGAATACATTTGATGTAATAAAAATGTTTATTTGTAACACAAAATGGGTTTGTACCATTATGATTGACGGTTATAAAAACCCTGCTTAATTATTCATTAAAAGATTATCATTACTGTATTTAAATTTAATCTATAACATGAACAAGCTGAAAAACAATGATTAGCAATTAATGGTTTTCGTAGAGCCAATAAAACGTGCAATTTTAAAAGCCGAATAATTTTTTATTTATAAAAATAACTTTTACAACAAATTAGCAGTTTATTTAATAATACTTAATTTTGTCTTAAAACATTACATTCTGAACACTAAATCCTGATGGTGACCATCATTTTGATTCTCTCTTTTGAGTTTTCATCACGTGAAATTGAAATAACATATCCAATGGATAACTTGAAAAATTTTTCTATGAGATCTGCAGCATTTTGAAAGTGTCAACTATAGATCAGAGTACTTCACTCTTCAGATAGCTCTGTAACAAAAAGATTGCATGTTGTGAGATCTGGTGATCTTGCGCCATAACTCTGGCTAAGGAAATCACCGTGTCTCAGTAAATAGTCATTTAACCACATTTATTAGTTTTCTAGTCATATGACCAGTCATTCCATCTTGTTAAAATTCAAGTGTTTTGATTGATTTTTTAGTTTCACTGCTATTAAGGAGAAAAAAATTCTTCAATCATTTGGATATGTCACTAATGATGTGATGGAAACAGCTGTTACATCATTGTCTACTATCTGTCAAAAGACATTTTTCTAGAGGATGCTACTGCACAACATACAGTGACTATGTGCTGTTAAAACGGACCTTGATTCATTTCATTAGGGTTCCTTGTGGCCTGATGACAGAAATTATTTTAAAATTTCTCATTATCATTGTGAGAATGTCTTCAATAGCATTTATAAGATTCAAAAATCAGTAATGAAATTAACTTGATTAGTGTATTTTAATGCATGCATTACATTAATTTTAGATAAGCAAGTACATATAAATTATAATGCTGAATCTTTCAAACTGTGGTAGCGATTGACAGCCGAACCACATTGAGCAGATCACTCAGGGCTTCATAACATGGTAACTTCAGGTCTTCAGATGGAGTACAATATTTTGATTATCAAGAGGCTTTTGTTCAACATTAAACAGTTTCTTAAAACGTCTGCATTCAGTTTTAATGCCATAGGCTGATGGGATATCAATCCAATGTACTTTGAAGTGGAATGAAAACTACTGTTTTCAACCATCAATTATTGCCATTTTTATTAAATATTTTAACTGTAAACTCATGCTGGTCATTTAACTGTCTGCTTTATTAAGAAGAATTTATTGTTATCGAATGTTATCAGGAAAATAATATTTATAATCGCTCATTTCATCAGCTTCTTCGGAATTATATATATTATTACAGAGAATTATGTATTATTTGTTTGCAAGATAATGGTGTAGAATAATTAGGTATAACAAAAGAACTGTGTTAAGAGGAGTACAGAAAGTAATTCATAGGACTTCATCTGGGATCTCCAGATGAATGGAAAACTGTGTTATAGAAAATTGTGTGCTACCAAAAATGTTGACAGATAAACACAAGGAAAACAGTCTTTGTGCAGCTATAACACTTTTCCAGCACTAACAAAATTAAGGAAAGTAGTCGCTTAACACTTTGAAACTTGACATATTGTAAAATTTAAGAGAATATTCATACGCTATTATATAAAAAAAGACGTTTAAATTGTTCAATGGAATTTCATTTCAGCACAACAGCCCTCAATCGCAACAAAAAATTTCAAGAATGAAGGCGAGTTCTCTGAGAAACCTTTCAAGATCCACCAAAAATCCAATTTTACACACTGATTATTATGTTTTTCTCCACTTAAAACAATGGATTGCATCACAGAACTTTAAAAATCATGAGCAACTGAAAAACAAATAATTAATTGGTTTAAATCGCATATAGACAATTTTTTTCTCGGTTTCTATTTTTTCCTAACATAATTTATTTGTTAGTATAATCTTAAAAACAAAATAAATAATAGTTAATAAAATGATCAAAACTAAATTTTCAAAATCTAAATTGTCAGATTTTTATGTAATCAATTATAAAAAGGAGCAATTAAGAGGAGTTACTGATGGGAAGTTGTATTAAAAAAAAAAATCAACAATTAAAATTCTATAATTTCTGATATAATTTATTAACATTTTCTTCATATATATCCAATTACGTTTTTTTTCACATATTCAATCCTTAAAAAAGATAAGAAAAGGCATATGAAAAATTAACAAAAAGAAATAAAAAACTGGATAACAATTGACGGCAAAAAAAGTATACATATAACTTCTAACAGTACGAAATGATAAATGTAATAAATTCTATCATATACTATGTATTTACATACAGTACATAAACAACAGCAACAATAATATACTTTATATATATTTATTACAATAAATGCTTTGATGTAAATGACTTCAAAAGAATCATGATTATTATTTCTAATAAAAAAATATAAAACCAATTTATATAGATATTACAATAATACATATTTTTTAAGATGACATTTCAAAATATAAGAAACAAAATACAAAAAAAAAATTAATAATTGTTAACATATATCCAGCTTTTTATACATATATTATAATACCATATATAATTTAACAGGAGCATAAACTGTTCTGAACAGATTATTAATAAACAGAAGTAAATTCTTATTACAGTAGTTACATTTTTCTCTTTGTTATTTTTTATTATATTTAATTACTTGATACATGGTATCTTACAGAAATATAAAAATAGAAAAAGATTTACATACATACACATAAATATACATACATACATACATATATAAATATATATACATATATAATATTATAAAATAATCATAATATATAATAAATCAATAGACAAAATTAATAATAATAATAATAATAATAATTAATACAATTAATTCTTCAATATGAAGACACTCTTCATAGGTACATGACGATTGTAAACTCAACATGTACCTAATTATAACAAAAAACTCTCAATAATAGAATTAAAATGAAAAAAAAAAAAAGACAAATTATAAATTTCCTATCCAGCCCATTACATAATATGAAGTGGAGGTAAAACAAAAACACATAGATATACATTGAGCACATTGACTAATGTGATCGAATAACAAAATAACATTCGCTCTGCATTTAAAAAAAAAATATTTTATACAAATGATAAATACTGATGTTAAAAAGAGTTGCATAAAGCACACCTTATAAATAATTTAATTAAAAAATACCTGACATATATCAAAATTATCATCAGAGGGGTTGGGATTCTCCGCATAAATGTAATGAGCTTTATAAAACTAATCGGCAACCTCTGAGGAAAAAAAAAGAAAAATCAACATTACTCTAATTATTGGTGTTTATGCATTAATTGGACCATCCATCTTTTCTTTAAATTATATTGAACCCATTAATAAGTTACATATGTTACTGAACTGTTTCTGACATTAATATGTGGTGTCTTATTGCAAGTTGCTATAAGCATTATTTAAAAAAACACAATAGGCATTTGCTTCTGTATAAGTAGATACTCTTCAGTGAAATTTCCATTCAGACTAAAGTAGTCCTTTCTGTAAATTCTTCTCTCAACAAAATCACAGATACCATATATACAGGAGAGATGTGACATTTTTATTCATAATGAATATATCAGGTTTAATATTATAACTCAAAAAAATGGTGCAAATAACAAATGCAAAACAATAAAAAATTACAAAGTGCAAAAAAAAAAAGGAATGGTGGCAGTATCTCATAGATGACCAATTCATAGAGATACTCTGAATATTATATAAATGATTGGTGCAAATTATGTGCTTTAAGGAAAAAATGAGTGGCAAGTAATAATACATAAGCACCCAATTATTTGTTAATGTATACAAGTTAATTTTTTTTACAATGTTATTTCTAATAAAACAAAACAAAATTAGTACTTATTTAGAAAAGAGACGCTACATTTTTTCTAACATGATACATAAAAAATTTAAAAAAATAAACAATCCTTGTAATTAAATAAAAGTATTTCTGTTTAGAAAAAATAAAACTAGAGTTATTTAATTCATAATAAATATTCACAAATTTTTTGTTAAAATAAATTTTAGCGCAGTATTACAATTAAAATCTGAAATTTTTTTAATAATACTTTACTTATAAAACTGATATAATTATTCCAACTGTTTTATATTTATTCTTTTCATGTGATATTGAGCATTCAATATTATTTACACTAATACAGTTCTTTTGATAGTAATATAGAAGTAACCTTTAATACAGAATATAACTAACATTAAAACAAATGTAACAAGAGATATGTTAGACTAATTTCAAACTATGCCTCCCATCACTAGTGGGGATATTCCCTTTATATGAGCAAAATAAGTTAAAAGCCCGAATGAATAAAAGAGCCCGAATGAAGGGCAGTTTCACAGTATTCGTAAGGAAATTACAATTATATGAATTTTCAGTATAAGTTTAATTTCATTTCTTATACTGATTATTATAGTACAATGTAAAAGTAACGGGGAGAAAATTATTTGTTAAAAAATTACAATACAATTTATAAATAAATGACTAATATTACAGAATATAATTAAAAATAAAATTATTATTGCCCTTTAAATGCTACTAATATTTTTAATTAGTTTAAGTTCAATGATACTGTCAAAAAAATTTAATACATGCAAAAAAACTCTACACTGCATTTAACCAAAAACCATGGAAACAAATTTACATGCTCAACTCAAATTACAAATGATTAATTGTTATGTAGAGATGTTACAACTACAAAATATATAAATTACAATTCTCTTTGTATTAATGTTCAATGGTTTCCATTACAGTGTTAACTTTTTAAAGGGTTAAATCTTTTCAGAACAAAACTAATTTTACACACATATAAGATTATCATATGTTGTTATATAAACTTTAAAACATAAGCAGTTATATAAAAATATTACAAAGCCACTTTTTTTTTTTGGGAGTAAAATATTATTTTAAGTAAATTACAAATGCTCATTATTAACAAATCAAACAGGCACAAGCACATTAATAGTAAGCAAAAGAATTTTACAATTCTAAACAACAACTTGCTCAAATTATAACACCCTATCTTATCCTTCCCATTTAATTATCATACATAAACGTTAATGAATACATTTGGATAAGAAAACTTGATAGTGCAAGATGCCAGTATGAATAATGAAAAAAACATGAAATTTTTATAAAATGAAAGACAGAACCAACGTTAGGTTACTTAAGTTGAAAAGGTATCAGTAATTCTTTATAAAGCTAGAGCTCTCTCTTTTCTTTATGTCCATTTAATATTAATTCTCTATAGTTCAAAACTCTGTCATACTCAGCCGAGTAGTATTTTTAGCTGAACGTACTATGAAGAAGTTAAGTAATTTAGTTATATGATTAATAACAGCATTAATTTTAGTCCATTTATATGACTTATAAGTTATGTGTTAATTGTTGTCGTATTTATAAATTACAATGAGCTATGGTGGTAATTGGAGCAAAAAACATCAACAAACATTAACAAAAAATAAAAATCTAAATTTGTTTACATTTTTTAATTATTAAATAATAGTAGTTTTAATGCATAACAAAAACTGAACATTATATTATGAACAAATAAGATCAAATATATAACAAAGACTGACCGAATAAAAATGGTAGTAAAGCGATAAAATATTAAATAAGTAGATCTAAAATTATTCCTCAATTTAAATAACAGTGAAACAGTGGCTGCACTATTTCAGTTATTTGTATTCATATCAAAAACCTTAAAAAAAGTAAAATAATTATAAGCTGGTGAAAAATGAATAGCATACTCAACAGTATTAATTCATTACATTACAAAATATTTTATTAAGGCATAATCAATAGTTGAATGTTTTCATTTTGTTTTTCTACAAGTGTTTGTCAACATTAAATTATAGTAACTGTCATCATCAGTTTAACTTGAAACCAAAATTTAAAAACATACCGTTTCCCTAAATAAATGTCAAAATACAACCACTACTTGTTTAATTTTGGGTAGAGAATTTTATCTTATTACTCACTAAGGATCCTTACAAGTTATTTAATGGTACTATATAATACACTGTTATTTCTTATCATTAAATGAGATAAATAAAATGATTAATAAGATAAATTAAATGATTACTTAAGATTGAATTTCATATATTATTATATTTAACACAAAAACAGGTTTAACAATTTACACCAAAATGTCATGCATGTATTCATATTTGACTATTACTTAAACGAACTTGATAAGAGAGTTATATTAATGAGTTAATTCAACCTCCAAAAAAATACCATGCAGACTCTTTCTAGTAGCCACTAGAAAGGGGAAAGGAACAAACATGTCATAGTAGCTTAGTGATGTAGCAACACTGCCTGTGAAACTGTTTGGGGACTCAATTATATCTGAGGGTAGCAAAAAAGTTAAATTAGTGAATAAGGCATAAAACCAATCTTTTATTAATATATTACTTCTACAATGTAATATATTAATTATATATATTTTTCTGGCAAGAACATGAATAAAAAAAATTGTAATAATCATTAATATTGTTAAAAATTCATATTAGAAGATAAACATAAGGTGTCGATTGTCTAAATAAGTACAAAAAAATATTCACTGATTGTTATAATTTAAATATAAATTTACAGAAAAACTTTGATTTAAATTTTAATCTTAAACATAAAATATTTACATACAATTGACATCTTAATATTAAGGTAATCGTACATATAATTATTATTATTATTTCCAAATGGAAATTTTTAAATAATTTTAATAAATACTGCAAGTGCAGTTACAAAAAAAGATTAGTTATTTCATTACATTAATATCAAGAAAATTAAATGCATCAGATTTGTTATTTATTACTGTTATTATAAACAAGCCAATATAGCAATAATAGTAATATTAACAGCAGCATTATTAGTACAAGTAGTAAGAATAATAGTATCACCATTTACAAAAACATGGTGGGTCAGTTATAATAAAATTGTGTGAATTCCAGAAAGACAGTATAATATTGGAAGATACAAAAAAAAAATCAATCTAAAAAAAATTAGATTTCTATAAAGACCCTGATTTTTGATATTCTATTTAGCTGATTTTAGAGATTGGTATAACAACATATCTTTCTTTAATATATAATTATAAAAAGAGTTCATAGAATTTTCTGTTTATTGATTTTTTTTCTGAATAACTAAAGGCAGGCACACATTCAACATTAATTTCTTGTCTGCTAGATGATAACCTTTAATATATAACTGATAATATATTTTAGTAAGTACTAGCTGTTAAAATGTTTATTATAACTTTGAATTTCTTTTGTTCATTAAATTTTTTTAAAATAATTATAATTTGAGTTCTTTAGAGTTTAACATTCCTTAATGCTAAGATTTTCCTCCCTTACATAAAAAAAGGTACATTACAAAAACAAGTGAAAAAACTATAAAAATTAAAAAAAGAAACCACATAATCCTTTTAACTTCAATCAAATCACTGAAAATGTTTTTGATGCCATTTACTGATGAATTACCTATAAATAGAAGTATTACAATTAAGGTTTGGGTTTTTTTTTTAATGATTACAAAGATTTCTAGGGAAAGAAATACAATAAACATTTTAACTATTAAGATATTTAATTTGTAGGAGGAAGTCTTACTTACTGGATTACCATTGTTACATATATTTCATTCTGATTCACCACTTCAAAAACATTTTAAAATATACATATGCATTGCCTAATTTTTCAGATTTATTTCAGCAGTTCTGAAATTTACATTCAATTGTATATTTTCAAAAGGTATGTTAATAATGATAACTAAAATTTTGCTAAAACAATCAAGTAATTCTACCTCCATACAGAACAGTGCTATAACAGGTTGACCACCATGACCTAAAGTTATGTTAGTAGGATTTCTGCTATGAGCAGAAATTTTCTTACTACTCATGTAAAAGTGCTGCTACTACTATGAGGGATTATAAAATTCCTCACATCATCTGAGAAGAGAAATAGAAATAGATTGGGTGTGTTCTGATATCCATATTGCACCAGCACATATATATATATATGTCAAACAGGATAAAAAACTACAAAAAATTTGGAAATTGCCATTGCATTAACATTGTCTTCAACTCATGAAAGCATGAATTTAGAAAATTTTACACCCTGGTAAATTGGAATAATAAAATTTTACTTATTCTCAATCAACAACTTATTTTTTCAATAATGTTTTCATAATTTTTTATTTTGTTGGTTAAAGGGACAACAAGTTTAGTTTATAAGATTAGTAACAGATCAAAATATGATTTCTGTTGTAGCTTGTGAGTTATTGCTGTTTATTTGATGTAGTTGCAAAGTAGGGTTATAAACAAATGTTTTTGGTTTTGTGATAATTACAAATTTTGGTTTGCCTTTCCAACTTGCTGTTTTGTGAAGATTTGTATTTATGAAAAATGGGATAATTATGAACAACTAACACCTTTTATTAATTGCATATTAGATGGGTGTATGTCTCTGATTAGTGAAAACAAAAATTTATTTGAAAATGATACTGATCAAGATTCTGTATTGGGATTGTATGTAGATTTAACGAGTGATGTGCTTAGCAGCTAAAAAATGTAATTATCGAAAATTACACAGGTTCTAATGTTTTAATCATATACGCTTAAATAATGTGAATAATGCTGACCCCAATATAAGCAATATAAGTACTTATAATAATCCCATTAGATAATTGGGAGCCACTACAAAATAATGGTAATGAATGGAATGAAAATTTTTATAATCCTAATGATGAGCCTGTACGTTGAATCCAGATGTGATAGAAAGTGTGACTGACTGCACAACATTTGATTTTTGGAAGCTGTATATTATAGATGAATTAATTAATTATAACTAACAGGTATGCAATACAGCATAAGAGTACACATAATGCAATTTCTCCTAACACCAGGGTTAACAATTGAGTGGAAGTAAATAGTATTGAAATCACAAGCTTCTTAGGTATTATTATTTATATGGGATTGAGTCCACATCTGACAATTAGCACTACTGCAGGAAAGATTATATGTTTTGTACTTCTGTGCCCAGTATTATGAGTAGAAAATGCTACTCATAAAATTCTACTAATTACTCATGCTATTTCATTCCATGAATAACGAAACTGCAGCACTCTACATAAAACACAAGAGGTTATGAATGCAGTCATTGTATTAATGAAAGCATCACTCCCCTTTTAGGCATTTGTACTTTAAGCAATATATTACAAGCAAATGCCATAAATTTGGAATTAAAATGTGAGTAAAAGATGATTATACTTTATCTTAAAAATATACTGTGCAAAAGAAGGTGGTGGGTGTATGTGATGGCCTTGTGTCTTAGCGAGTGATTCTTGAACTGACTGAACCATATTTAAATTTTGGCCAGACTTTGTACACTGACAATCAGTACACAAGTGTCCACTTGGCAAACTGGAATTGTCCACTGTCCACTTGGAATTGTTTCCAAGTGGGAGAAATATTCATATAACTTTACGTTCAAGGGCAAATTGTGAAAACTGCATTTTATGGTAATGGTACTCTCCAGTGATGCAAAATATTCATAGTTCTTTTTAAATATTAAAACACAGAGATGTAAAGTTTGCTACAAGCAGAATACTGAAAACAGTAAAAAGTATGCATATAATAAAACTAATAAAGTAAAAACATAATGCATTAGCTGTAACAGCTAGCAATATGTGCAATTCAATAATACTTTATCAAAAATCATACTGCAAAACCTAAATAGAAACAGAAACAAAACTAAATGAGCAATGTGTTATACTCTATTTCGTTAGTGAAATTATAGACTGGGGTATAAGAGAAGTTTTTTAAAATATAATAAAAGTAGATCCAGTTATACATTGATAAAGTGATAAGCAGATGATCTGTAACAATAATGCTGCCTGATAATGTAATTACATTACTATGATGCTCATAGGCTTACTAATCATTCTCTTAGCGGTATAAGGTAATATAGTGAGGGTTCAGTAACCCCTCATGGTGGTCAACCTGATAATTATGCTATATACAACATTAAACATTTTATTATATCTTTACTGAAATTTGTATGTTTTATTTGTAATTGTATGGTTTGTAAGATCGCAAATATTTTTAATCCACAAAAACATTAAACAATTTTTAGTAACATCTTTGCAATGTCAGAGGAGAAAATTAGTAAAGTATAAATAGTCATTTAATTTAATTAATTAAAAAATTTAACAATGAAAATACCAATAAATTTTAATTTATTCTAAAACGAATCTTTAAAATTAATTTTCTGAAGCAAAATGTCTTATAGTCATATAATTTTTAGTCTTTTCAAAATTACACTGTTATATTCAGATCTCTCATTAGTGCAAAAATAAAAGCGACTAAAACCTTTGAATAAAATTCTTTACAAAATCTGTGTAACAATGAAAGACTCTAATCAGTAATTATTATTAATATATAAAATGACTCAATACAGTTAACATTAGTAATTAACTGCAAGAGTCTAGAATGCATTTGAACTGTTTTTATACTGATGGATTCATCTAGTTTGTCACTCTTTAATACACTGTTAATCAAATCAAAATCTTGTTATATATTAAAACGGGCAAATTACTGTATAGAAAAAATCTTCAATAAAATAGCTAAGGTTGAATAAAAATGTAATACATATTTCAATAATGCATGCCTTTTTTAATAATACATCAGAGAAAAACAGTCATAAGACATCTATGAAATCTGTTTATAATAACCTGAATTAATTGTCTTTCAAATTGAGCAGTAATAATGTATTTATGCATTTCAACAATTTATCAAATAATATTTAAAAGTAAAAAGGGCAGAATACCTAAGTTGTATGAAACAATTGAGTGTTTTAGAGCGAGTGATTCAATATCAAATCCAACAACTCCAAATTTTGGAAAATTTAGTTATTAGTATCACTATAATCTACAAAATCAGCTGAATAATACAATGTACATAAATCTTAGTTTCAAACTTGACAATATCTGTGCTGCTTTGAATTTCAAATACAGCAATCTCTATTCTGGCCGATTAGAACTCACAATGGAGGCAATATAGCTATCATACGTTTACATTATTATATGCATTGAAGTGGTATTTTTCAGCCAAATTTTGGAGGTTTTAGTACATTTTCTTAAAGTAATTATGAATGCACATAATCAACCAGCAAGTTCACCATTAAGCATTGTACAGTATCACCTAATAAAGCCAAGAAAAAGCGTTTACAGCATTTAAAATAGAAATGAAATAAGGAAAGACTAAAGTACGTATATCCTCACTATTTTTATCTATTTCTTGTAACAAAATAAGTAGTTAATTTATTTTTCCTAAATTTATAAAATTATATTGCTAATTCAGCCTCTAGGGAAAATGTTCCTGGTTTCATTCTAAAATCAGGCACTGAATTAATATTTTTTCAGATACTGTGCCATAGTTCTAGCAGAATATCCCACTTATAATTACAGAAAGAAGGGATTCTAATGTTTAAAACTTAGAATGAATGATTATACATAAACAAATTTATGCAAATAAAACAAAATTGCTCAAGTGCAATTGGTGGTATAAAGAAGGCCTGTATTTCAAAAATAAAAGAAAGACAAAACTTTTAAGATAAAATGTTTAATAAGAAGGAGGCACAATGAAATGATACTAGTGAGACAAAAAACCATCTTTTATACTACATACAAGAATTAATTATGAAAAAATTTGCTGTACTGGGAGTGTCTCTGAGAGAAACTAGGTGATAAAAAAACAAAGCTGTATGAAGGTAAATGTAGTTCTATGGTTTAAGTTCATATGTTCTCACAAGTGTACGCAACTACATTACTGTTGTCCTTCTAGTGTCAGGAAATATTTACCTTTCAAATTAAATAAAATTTTTTTTTTAAATATGTGACCAACAAACTGCAGATAATGTCAAAATAAAAATCACCTTTTTCAGAAATATATGTTTAAGGAAATTCAATTTGGTCTTTTATGGTCTAAACTATATTCACAAGTGATGTCTATTCTACATGACTTCAGTTCGATGAAAAATTGAAAAAGGAAAAAAACTACAAGGATTTAATTATTAATGACAAAGCATGTGGCATAGATTAAGAGCAATAGATTTTTTTTGATTGTCTAAGAGATAATAATCCCGCAACTGTTGATTTTATCTTTTGATATACAACAAAACCTTGTGCCTCCTGAAATATGTTTGACCAATTATTACACTACAGTAGTCAAAGGTATATCTTCATAATTGTACAAAAGTGAAGGGTACATCACAAACAGCTTTAACAAAAAATAACTGATACTACTGCAGGACTAAAAATGAATACTAAAAGAAACAATCAAATAGCTTTGGCTGTTTTTCATTGCCTTAACAGCTTGGATTTCTCCATGGAGAAAAGTTAGATTGGTATGCGATGGGTTTAGGGGTCAAAACAAAAACTGAATCATAATATGCAGTATGTGGCTTCTTACTGGTCCTGTAATGATTGAGTTAGTAGTTGTTTTCCAGTCAGAGGTCACTCTTGTATACCTCCTGACAAAGATTTTTTGGTCTTATAAAAAGAAGTAATATATGTGGGTAAAGTGGTGATACCTAATCCTCAAGCATATGCTGATACTACAAGTACATTTGCAACTATACAACACCTTCAGGCTTACAGTTTTTGACTGGTGCACCAAGATAGAAACCAGATTAAAACTTTTAAGTGCTTGGCATTTTTATTTGCTGAAATCAAAAGAAGGATGAAAGAAACCAGAAAGCAAATTCTTGTGCATAGGTACAGTTTTACAAAGTTGTAACATCTACTTACTATTACTGAAAAAAAATATTGTTATTTCAGATATTGAAACAAATATTATTTTTTCTGGTAATGTAAATAATATGAATCGTGCAAAATTTGCTGACATTTTAAAAATTGCTTTTGACTGTTCGTGGTGAGGATTGAAAAAATAATGAGAGCTGCCGTATTATGTGAAAGTTCTGCATGAAGGACCGTTCCTGCAGTTCCTGAGGAAGGAGAAGCAATTTGTGGAAACGTTCTGAAAACTGACAAAATTGCTCTGAATGTTAAGTTTTTTTCTACTCAAGCTTTAAAGATGTACCAATTTAAATATTTAGTTATGTAATAAAATCTTCACTTAAAGATGTTACTAGCTGATGAACTTTCTGTGCATTCTTGATAAGTTGAATGTAAAAGTTTTTTGATCTTTTGTTAAATATGAATGTTATCAAGATGAACAATCAGTTAACCTATAAGTTACAGATTTTTAGCTATACTATTATTATTTTAAAACATAAATTTTGAAATGGTTTTTACAACCATAAGTTTTGAATTTAAGAATATTTTTTGTGATTTTAATGTAAAACCAATGTGATATGCTTAATGATTTTGTTCGTTGAAATTTTAGTTTAACATTTTTATACACTGAAAGTTAGCTTTCAAAGTTTTTTATGTGAATAATAAACTTTTTGTATCTAAATCTCTTGTCTTTTAAATGTCTGGTTATTTCCATTAATAGCTTTAAATGTGTCATCTCTTCCCCAGAGGCTGATAACCTTTGTTTCATTCATTATTACTATTATTTTTATTATTTATTGGCATGATATCCTTATGATCACTATTTTTCTATGATTTTTTGTAACAGGAATTCTAACTATCTATCTTCTTACTTTAGTTTCAAATATAGCCATCTCTAAACTTTAAACGTAAATAACTTTAATTTATATATGGGTTTGTGATTTTAAAGATATGTTTCTGATGTGTGAAGGTAATTTTTGCAAGACTTACTTTCGTTGCTATTCTGCGGAGAAATAATGTTAGTTTTTTTTTTGTGGTGAAAAATTCTGAAGAGTGGAGGTTGATGAGTTGAATATTGAACCACTCAATTGCTAAGAATAAAATGTATATAACATTTAACATACATGTTATGCATACAACATGTATTTAACATGAAATACTAACCAATACACTGAAAACCAAAATTATAATTATAAATATTTTAAATTTATATAGAGATTTTTTACTTACAAATAATACTATCTGTTCTTTGAGAAAATAGTAGGGACCAAGTAATACTGAATAATAATTATGATTTTAACATGTACATGAAGAATAAAATGAAATCATCACAGACTGAAATAATAATAAATGGCTGCTAATTAAGAACACATGTATAGTTGCTTCAATTCAGACTAGGGCTTGATTTGTTGGAAACATAGCTAAAATGGCAGCACAAATTTTCTGTGGATTTGTCTCATTAGGATATAACTGCATCGCAGCTTGAACTTGTTCTTCTGGAAATATTGAAGCAAGATGATAGTGCAAGCGGCGTCTAGCTTCATCAGTGCTGCTCGGTGCCGGAGGATATTGGCATGCAGATAACTGAGGAGGCGCTGGAGGAGGTGGCCCTAAACAGCTGGACCAAGTTGTCGGAAGTGGAGGTGGAGGAGCAGATAAGTTTAACTGAGGATCTGAAGCAGATGACAATGTTCGTGGCATAAGGGAAGCAGCTGATGGGTGCGCTGTATGGGACGGATGAGCAGGAGGTGCTGAGGCTATTCGAGTTACGCTAGGATGTTCTGCCATGAATCTTTGCAACTGATACAGTCGTGGATCACACACAGGATTAAGAGTCAATTGCCGTTGTAACTTACGATGAAGGCTTCCTCCATCCCCTGCTGATGGCTGTGGTGGCCATGGAGTATAAACTGGATATCCAGGAGGAGGACTTCTGAATGCATCCATTGCCCCTTGTGGTGGATCACCAACACTAACATTGGATTTGGTTCTCGAGAGAGGAGTTTTTCTGACATCCCCAACCTCACCTGCAGTTCCAGAACAAGATGGTTGCAATGGAAGACTTAATGACTTACCTTTCACTTGGTTACCAGCTACAACAACAAAGATTCAAATTAGCTGCTAAGAAAAAAAAAACAATCTTTAAAGTACACTTTTGTAAAATATATTTATCTCTGTCTTTTTCCGACCTTTTTAATTGATTAATAATATCTGTATTTAATTTTAGATTAATTTTTAATGCATTATCTATCCATAATCCAGATAAAAAACTAAATATAATACTCTTTTAAAATTTAATATTAAACACAGCTCTTTTTTCCAGATCATTCTTTAGAAAAGTGTTATTCCAAGCACTAAAAACTAAGTCTTCACAAACTTTTTTATACATGGAATTTCTTCTGAGTTAATAACTGGCAAAATTTCTATAAAATACAATAATGAATGGATATACATTTTTATCAAATGTTAAAATTGAGTGATTACTTCAGTGATAGTAGGTTTTAAAAAATATATATATATTTCATGGATAGTTCATGTAAGGGAGAGTCGAGTTCATTTTGTGACTGATTAAGTTCCAGTCCACTACTGGAAACAAAAAATCTTGCAAAACAACCTATTATTTGCAAGAAAGAAAATATTGCTTTAGAATGTTAACAGCTTAATATTTCATTAAATAGTGTATGAAAATGTTAACTTATCTCTCTTAAAAGACTTTATTTTATTTATATCATTATTTATAATCACCACAATCACAAAACACAGCTTCATTCACAATTTGACAGTAGGAAAATAAACTACCCAAAGTGATATGGAAAATTAAATGGTATTTCTAAAGAATCTTATAGTACGATTCTTATTATATTTTCCACTGATGGAAATATAGACTGTATCAATAATCTAGTATACTTTTTCAAAAGTTAGGTTTCTTTTTAGATAAATCTTCAAAAATATTTACTATTTGCTTTAGCAATAATAAAAATTTTATATTAAATACTACTGAATAGGAAAAAGGAATATAATGCACTGTACCCTGATAGAAGCAGTATATATATATATATATATATATATATATATATATACATATATATATATATATATATATTATTTATTACTTTACATTATCTATTCAAATCCTTTTTACCACACTGACACCTGAGCATCAGACAAGGTATTACTCAGAGTTGCTTTCTCTGTTAGTAATGGTGTGCAATATACAGTCAGTCCTGAGGTAAACAAAGTAAAAATTTCACTTTAGAGTTGAACATTCCCTGCATTTTGGTGGGAATACTGATGAATATGACAATACTTTTGGCTCAAAGAACTACTTTCTTTTCATTCTCCTCAGTAAGCCTGGCTGGCTTGAGATGCTTGTTAACTTGAGAACAGCAATTTTTAATCAATTTTACATACTTTCAATTTTTATTTCATGTGTATTATAGCTACAAAATGTAACTTATATAGTCATCACTTGTGAAATTAAGTAAACGTATACATAATATGCAGTGTATATAATGTATATAAACATTTAACAAACCTGGACTATGATCTCTTCCACGTGCTTGAAGTTGTCTCTGAGCATGTTCAACTAACCGCTCTGTTACAGATTTGTGTGGCAGTGGACCCCTTTCAGGATGATGAAATTTACATTTGTTACCGTATGTGCATTTTTTAGCATAAGGACAAGGAGGAGGAGGATGAGGCTGTACCCGCAAGAAATTATCAAGCGTTGGACCTGACCTTCCTAAAGGATCATCTGGTGGCATAAATCTATCAAACAAAAAAATTATAAACAATATTATGTATAACAGAATTAGAAATAGGAACATAAGTTAAGAAATAAGTAGAGTAATAAACAAAGGTGACTTTTTTAAATTATATAAAAATAAAATTGATTTAAAATCTTACATAATCATTCACGCTTGTAATAAAAAGATTATAATAATCCATCAATTTTTTTCAAGATCTTAAGAATCTTTAGCATGCTGAATGCAATTCCTTCAGTCTTTAGTCACATTTTTGTGTCCTCTACTAACCTTTTCTCATATTTGATTTTAAGTTTTATTTTTTACTGCTATTTCTTCTTTCACTCACATTAGTTTAATGTGACTGTAAGGATGGGAATTTAGTCAGTCCTACTTGTGAATAAAATAATTCTAGTGCATTTTTACAATGATAGATAACTATAACAATGTATAAAATTATTACTTTATTCTGCAATTGAAATATTATGTTGGCTTTAAAAATGTTCAGCAATTTTGTATGCGAGTTTTCTGATATCACTAGTAGGCTCATGAAATAATATCATTATTAAATAATGCAATAAAAATGAAATCAAATAAGCAGACACATTATACAAGGTCGGTTCTGAACATTTTTAATTACGTGCTAACTGAAATATTTACTGATGTGCAGTTGGTAGCATTTTGTTCCGCATAACCTCCTCTGTAACCACCCTTGGATTGTTACATCTTGTTTATTTAGTTTTTGTTATTTGAGTACAACATTGCAACATGTTTAAGTGTTACTAGCAATTTTTGTACTGTATGATTTTCAAGAGCAATGATACAGCATAAACTTTTGCGTGAAACTGGGAAAAATTTTCACAGAAACATTTCCACTTTTGAAACAAGGTTACGGAGATGGTACTTTGGATCGTACACAATGTTACAAATGGTTTTCATGATTTAAAAGTGGTTGTCAATCAAATGAAGATGACCCTCGACAAGGAAGGTCTTTGACTCCAATTGATGATATCCATGTTCACAAAATCAATGACCTGGTGCATGCAATGACATTCTGACAGAAAAATTGAACATGCATAGAGTTGCAGCAAAATTTGTTTCTCATTTGATGACCGAACCGTTTGATGAATGGATGTTTCGGCAACTTCTTAGCCCATAATGATGAAATGACTCAAGGTTCCTTCACCACAGCAATGTGTCGACACACTGTGCCAAAAATCACATGACTGTTCTCCTTCTGCCTTGCTACTTGCAGACCTGGCTCCTTGCAATTTTTTCTTATTTCTAAAATTAAATTCTGTGATAAAAGGACACCCTTTTGAGCCTATTGATGACATTAAAGCAAATTCGTCACCGATCTTAAAAGTCATTTCAAATTAAGCTATTCAGGATATTTGGCAAAGTAAAAACACTGCTGGGTGAAGTGTGTGAATAGGGGAGGGGAGAACTTTGAAGGAGACAAGGACCAATAATCTGTAAAATGAATAATAAAGATTAAAAAAATAAAGTCTGATTATTTTCTTAACAGACCTTGTAATATAGTGAAGCAGAATCAATTTTTTATTACTGGAAGTAAAATAATATTGTACCTGTATGATCTTTAAATTGAGAAGAAGTTCTGAAATACTTTATAACAAATGGTTTACTAAATAGGAGCGGAACAAAATTAGTTCAGACAGCAATAATTGCATGAATTGGGGCTCAAGATCTACATTCACCATTTGACTATTTATAATACACATATACTAGAATACACATCTCTCTTTATCTTTGTGTATATGTAATAAATAGCAGGAAAAATAATTACCTGTCATTAACAAAAGAATACATAAGTATTCTTTCTTCTACAACTCGTCTGAACTCCGGATTCTCTTGAGCTAAATCCCTGTAGTTATCATTGGAAACAACAATACCATCAATTTCAGCCGCTAACCGTAATATATATCTATCATCATAACATATCATTCTCTTGCCACCAACAAGGCGAGATGGTGTGAATACTAACAATCTTTCTCTTTCTAGTTCATTCAGAATTTCTTGATCTGAAAAAATAAAAAAAAGGAAAATAAGACAAAAAAAGATATGTATGTATATATATATATTCAAGTTAGGTCAGGGATCACATCTATCAAGAATCTTTACAAGCACCAGAATGATGCATGCGATACACTCCCGACAACTGCTTGTGATATTATAAGTTCTGAAAACCTGCAATGCATACTGACATAACTTTTATAATCCATTTTTTTATATTTTTTGCATATTTTTATAATCTGAATTTAAATCAAAATAAACATAACAAAATTAAATAAATAAGGAGAAACTTAAGATTATCCTAAAAGTAAAGTAATTCTTTATTCAGGGATATTGCAAAAAAGAAAAAAAATGATTAGTGCATTAATATAAGTTATGATTAGAAGTATTAATATAAATTTAAACTGAAAGAAAGCGTGACATGTAGTCATTTGTGAGTAGATAGGTTCAGGGGATTAATTGTAGGTTACTCAGTAAGTGTGGCAGGTACTGAGTAAATAAAATACTAGTCAATTAAAACTAGCAGCTGTAGTTTGTAGTTCAGTGATTATCATCAAAAGCTTAGAAAGAAGAAACAATGATTAAATATCTCTGGTCCTCTAGATTGGGGTTTCAAATTGGACAATAATTTTTTGTTATTGTGCGATAGTAAAATCAAAGTGGAAGCTAGGACTATAGATGATATATGGTGTCAAGGATTACATAACTAAATAAAGTACATTTAATAGTAAAATTAAGTAAAAATAATTCTAAAAAAAATGAATTAACAATATGTTTTATGGTGTGTAATGATTTACAATGAAAACAAAGAAAAGAAACTAAAAGGCAACAGACAGAAGACTAAGGCAATCTTGGAAAAAAATTTCAATCAAAGCCAAAAAAAGTGGGCTTGTTAAAAAAGAATGAGCATGAATTTACTTATTAAATGTTAGGCAGAGTCCACTTGATGTGGTTTTTCAAAGTAGTTTGAGCAGTATTCATTAAGTCAAGTATGACTGTGGAACTACTCATGGAACTCATTTCTGACAATATCTTCAGAATGACTATTGAGGAGACAAATAGCTGGTCCCCCAACACAATTTTGAGTGAGGAACATGAAAAAAGTTGCATACGGCAAGGTCTGGGCTATAAGCAGGATGTGACATACAGTCAATCCTTTGTTAAACCAAATATTTGGTAACAATGTTGTCAGCATGAATGTGCATTATCATTGTATAGCATCAATGATATGGATGCAGATAAGGGGACTTACATTAGAAGTTTTCAGATACTGTTACATATGATGGCCTAGTAACTATTTTATGCAATTACTCTATTTTATAAACCATTCATTAGTAGCCGAAGTTGAAACATACTAATTCATTATGATTTATACAATTCCAGTGAATTTATAAAATAAAATGTTATGATTGTGACCATATTTATACTGGAAAAATATTTATACACTATATTCTCTGAACATTTTAGATATTATAAAACTGGAAAACTGAGTTTCTGTAATGTGTCTGACCATCTTATTAATAACACAAATTTAATATCTGATATTCAAACAAATTTAGAAATAATAGAAATTAAAAAAAAAAATTAATATCAATACAAATAATAGGGGTTTAGACATTCTGGAGTGATTATATACATAAAAGTAGATTTAATTTGATCAACCTTCAAACAGAGTCACGAGATGACACAATTATAAAAGCTGCTGTAGATAGCATCATTTCTTCACACATTAAATGTGTAATTCAATATATTTCAACTCTTTACAATTATGTAATATTGGCTAGTTAGACCAAATACATATTTATTTTATTTAAACATACTTATTTTTTATTTTATTAACTGAGATCATATTTTTAATTTTATTATTTAATTTGATGTGAATAATTTGTAAAAGAAATGAAATGCAACTGATAATGCAAGATATTTGCGAAAATGCTTTTGCATGTATAATGCAAGTGTCATCCTACTTTATTTATTATTCTGTAGTTAGGTTGATCAAATAAATAAATAAATATACATTTATATATATAAAAGATAATATAAATGATATTAAATAAGTATTACACATAGTAATGTAAAATTGTTTGCTGATGATACTTTGGTTTATCATATGCTATACAGAAACTTCAGATAGTTTTAAATAAACTTACCAAATATGTGAATCTATGCAAACTTAAATTAAATGAAAAAAAAAACAAATGGTATTAAATAACAAAAATCAAAAACAGATTTCGGAAAGAATAGATAATCAAGATATTGAAAAAATATTAAATATTTAGTAGTTATCATTCATGATATATTGAAATATGACAAACGTACATGTTGATCACTTATGTAAAAAAAAAATTTTTGTTGGGTAAAATTAGAAATAAATTACATTATGTTCAAGCTGTTAATTTATATAAAAGTATGGTGACACCTTATGTAAATTTTGTGCCTCAAAATTGATTGGGTATAATGAGAGCCACTTGACAGAACACAGAAGTTATAAAACAGAGTGATATGAGTAATTTTGGATGTTAATCAGTTTAAAAGTGTTAATTTAATGTTAAGGACATTATAAAAAATATTAATATGTTAAGGAATATTAAGAAAAGGTTATCATTCTTAAGTTTAATGTTAAGAGTAAGAAATGAAGAGATTCCTACTTATTTAATGAAAGATATCACATTTTTGTCAAAAATTTTAGAAGTTACTCTTTAAGGAATAAGGATTGAAAGAAAGAAAAACATAGCAACATAAAGTTCATTATCTTAATTTTTATTTAGTCTTACATTGGGTTTAAATTTTTTAATGGTATGTTAGAAGTAAAGGTTTACATAGTAAAATATAGAAGAATATATAAAAATTATGTATGAATGATCATTGAATAATCATGTAATATGCTAACTGGGAAATGAATTATTTTTGGTAATGTGATAAATCATTAGCTAAGAGAAGTTTATCAGATAATGATGACTTATAGTGCAGAGTTATTTAGTATTAAGGTTTAGTGTTTAAGGTCTGTCTGTGACATTATATAAACATATCATGTAAAATACTTAAAATGGTTTAATAAAACTCTCAATCATTCAATCAATATTCCTGTGCAATGTTTTACTGATATCCAAATGATCCATAAACACCACACTCACACAAAACATATTTTAAATTTAAATTCATTTACCTGTAATAGGATTATCTGGACGAGCAGCTTCCTTTCTCCATTTAGGAACAAAAACAGTAATCTCTTTATGTCCCCTTGCACGAAACCAATCAACACATAATTTGATACCTCTGCATGAGAATACTTCTTTGTTACCATGACTGAAAACAAAATACATAAATCTAAAGTTTCTTAAACTACTGAAATCAAAACATTTTAAATTGTTATGTTTGGATTACTGAAAAACAATATTTATTATGACATTATTATAAGTTAATCCTGATATCCTTTCTTTCTTGTCACACTTTTCATTTTACCCAATAGCTAACAGTCTATTCATTTCAAGTGAATTAACTTTTATTTAGCTATACCTTTACTGTTGATTTGTGCTGGCTTTCTTTTTCTGTTTAGCCTCTGGAACCACCAAAAAATATTACTTCAAAGGATGAATGAGGATATAGACATAGATATGTATGAATGTAGTCTTGTTCAGTCTCAGGTCGACTGTTCCTGAGATGTGTGGTTAACTGAAACCCAAACACCAAAGAACACTGGTATCCACGGCTTTGTCCTTTCTGTCACAAAGCAACCACCCACTAAGAAAAATACCTATGTTAAATAATTTTATTTTCTCTTTAATAACTTCTTATCAATGTTTATCAGTGTACAAAAGATGGCAGATTTTCTTAAAAACTTAAGGTAAGTTTCTTTTAGTAGACATAATTTTAAATATATTGATGACAAACTGATTCATTTGTGTAACAATTATTTTTCTCTTAGTAATCATATGGAACATTTAAATTAAACAAATTTTCAATTGATTTTGCTTCCATTTTACTTTTAATTTAATTGGATAATAGTATGCATAAAATATTTTCTATTAGATATGAATTCTATAACAAATTTCATTCCAGGACCTTCTATATTTCAGTAGTTAATTTAAAAACACAATATAACATTATTGATTATTCTCATAGCTTTACTATTTTTAGTAATTATCTATTTTTCACACTCATACATATCATTCTCATTCATTCTCTGAAATAATACCTTACAGTAGTTCCAGAGACTAAACAGAAAAAGAGAGAGTAATTATCTATTTGAATGCTCAATATATTTAATTAATTTAGTTTTTTAATAAAAAAAGTCTATAACTAGTTTTTAACTTTTTATTATTATTGAATTTTCTATTTTTCTAACTATTTAGATACAATGATCAGTATTTTTAATACATCAGGCAAGCTTGGTTATATTTTTTTTATTTTCTGATCCTTCCTCTTTAATGGTGCTTTGACTATTGTTAATTAGTTTCAAAGTAGGTTTATAATTCAGGATTGGTCGACCTGAGATTGTACAAGACTACAACTTCATTCACATTCATACACATCATCCTCTGAAGTATTACCGTACGGTAGTTCCGGAGGCTAAACAAACAAATAAAGAAAGATTTATAATTCCTACAGGAATACTGCATCCTGGCTATTTGTATGATTTGCAAGAATCCTCTGCCTTTTTATTTATCCAGGATTCTATCTTGAGGCTGTAGATTAAGCCCACCCTAGGGTGCTTATGAGGTAAATCCAAACTTCCCAATCCCTTCTTTTAATATATCCATAATAATAATAATAATTGTACTTCTTCATCAAAAATAGAATTAAAAATCATTAAAATTTTTACTATGAGGTCATGTCATGACCTACATGAAAAACTGACTGATAAAGAAAAAGCAAACAGATTATATGAATAAATAAGATATCTGTGAGCAATCAAGTGTTATTCATTGGTTCATTTAGGTAAAGTTATGTATAATCTGAATGAGTTAAAAATATAAACAAACATGGAACAAATAATTTAAACAAAAAATTGATATAAACCAAATGATAATGAAGAATAAACTGAAATTTTTACCTTTTATTTCAATAGACAAGACATATACAAGTTTAATAACAAAAGAATGTAATAAATATGATACACAAGAAAGATTAATCTTCAAGGAAAAAGGATCTCAAAGACTTTGGGAACTCAGTGATAAGCATACTCAGTATAAATTCAACCATCATTTGATGCTTGAAAATGCCAGAATCGATTGTGAAGTAAATGTAAATACTTTTGCTTATTTAAAATGCCTCTGCCAATTGAGAATCCTGCAGACTGTGAAATACATGCTGTTATTCGTTTTCTGTGTGCCTTTAGCATACAGAAAACCTGCTACAGGTGCTAAAGGCAGTTGAAATTCACCGTCAGATTTGTGAAGTCTATAGACAAAACACTATGAGTGATGGAATGGTTCGGAAACGGGTTAGAGCTTTCAAGGAAGGCTGAACAAATTTTCATGACAATCAACATAATGGATGACTTTCAATGATCTGATGATTTGGTGCAAAAAGACAATGAAAAAATTAAAGAAAACAGACAGACGCTTCACGATTTCTTCATTATTATTGGAGTTCCCTCAAGTTTCAAGAAGTGTTCTTTACGAAATTGTTAGTGA
>JAAAKQ030116518.1:0-13905 GCA_010016005.3 Zanna intricata
TCTGAGGAGGGGCATTTCGGTTCTCCACAAGCGGAGGATCGGGTGCCTTGAAGAATCAGGGAAGACCCCGATGGGGGGGTTCTTAAGGGACCCCAAGACAGGCAGGGGGCAGGGTAATCTGCTGACACTCCGCGGCGACTGAGTTATGCCTAACGGCGGGTCCGGTTGCCCCGGAGGTGTTAAAAAAAAAAAGTTCCCACTTTCATACAAGGTTTATATACAATTTTATGACTAATAAAAGTTTATTTTTTTCAAATTTAAAGAATACCCTTTTTATCTGGTACTTACAACTATAATAAAATATTATAAGAAATTCTCTAACCTATAAAAGAATTATGTAAAGAACAATGAGTAAAGAATGTAGTATCCTATTGAATTTAGCATTTTTACAACATTATTTTATTTATGACATCATTGTAAAACAAGTTGAGTGCATAAAATTAAAGTTTTTTTTTTTTTTCCTCTCCGAGTCGGACCTCCAATTAAGTATGGCACAACCCAGAGAGGGATAGCTTGCTACAGAAAGCCTCTTTATTCTTTATTACTGCTTTATAGAGGATACTGATTAGGGGCTTAGGGCTCTTTTTGTTAATTAGTCTTTCTTATATTCTCCACTTTTTATTTATTTTTTGTTTCTTTCATTCTCGACACCTTGCAGACCTCTTGTCCCAGAGATGAGGCTATGTGGAGTCCCTACCTGTTCATCGATGCGACACACCTCAGCTTGCCGCACCTCCCAGGCAGGGCTGTCCACCCCATCCCCGAGAACAATATCAAAATCCTTGTTGCTGCCCGCTTCCTCTTTGTCTCTGATAATCTTCACCACCAGGTTTTCTACATCCGTCTAGGCCTCCACCGAAGACATCATGTAACTGCCCACCGAGTCCGGCGTCAGGCGCCTAACCTCAGATGTCTTCCTTTGTGCATCCCGTCTCGGGCAATGGAACAACATATGTTCCGGCGTATCTTTATGTTCGCAGAAGGAACAAGTTGGTGATTCCCTTAAACGAAACCTGTGCAAGTAAGTGTTGAAGCATCCGTGGCCCATGAAAAATTGTGTCGCGTGATAGCCTGTCTCTCCATGCCTAAAATCTAGCCATCTCTTCAAATCGGGTATGTGATAGAATTTGACCCAGCATCTTTCTTAGCAGGGCCTTTATAATTGTGGCGGGGATGCGCCACAACTGCGCTTGTCAAACTCAGCTGGCAGATCCAGGTTGATCTCAGTGTAGGGGAAAAGCCTTTTCATTGCGTCTTCTGCTTCATTTTTGAGGCGGAGAGGCAGTTGTCTCCAACCTTATGGTAAGTATTTTGTAAGCCAATCCCCACGGATCGTTCTCAAGATCTGCGCAGAGCTCGTCATTTTGCTTTTTTGGCTTCCTTAATTACAAACTTTAGTTTCTTTCTCTGAGTCCTGTAAGCCATCAGAGCAGTTTGCAATTCCTCCTCGTCATTGCTATTTCTGCAAAACCGTTGGACTCTTCGCCTATTCTGCATCAGTTCCAAAGAACTGAAATTTAATCTGTTCAGCAATATGCTTTTTTCTTGGTTTTTGTTGATTATTCGATTCATCTCTTCAACAATGACGTCCCTAAAGGATTCAGTGGTGATGTGTCCTACGCCTATCCTTGCGTACGCCCTTCCACTAGTGCTTCTGTCTGTGCGTCAGTAAGTTTAGCTGGTTTAGTTGCTTTTCTGGGTAGCAACAAATGACTAGTAATGGTCAAAAAGACGGCAAGGTGGTCGCTTGCCATCTCATCTTCCAGAATATTGACTTGGTACTCCTGAAGACACCACCTATCATCTACAATGACTAGAACCAGCAGAGACAAATGACCTCTCGTACGGTAAGTAGGTGTGTGATCGTTGAGACAATGTAGGTCCGTCTGACACATTAGTTCGGTGAGTGCCTCACCACGTCGATTGGTGTAATGACTACCAGTAGCTGTGGCTTTCGAGTTAAATCACCAACCAATATGATTCTATTCTGAGTGCCCATAATAATATTTTGTAATTTAAGCAAGCGCTCCAGAAACTCTTCGTGATAGCAGTTTGGAGAGATGTAAACCCCCATCAAAACTGCGTCACCGAACTCAATGGCAGCTATTCCCTCTTCCGGTCGGTATAGGCGCCAAGCGTAATTGCTGGAGAAGTCCCTTATATATACATCGCCATGAGTTTCCGCAACCGAAATGCTTTTCGCCGCCGTATGCCTGTTTGGATCCGTAGTCACTATGAAGTCGAGATTATGTCCTCTAGCAATTTCTTCGACTAAGACATGCGAGAGGACATTCCTATTTGCATTGGTAAGTATTATCTTATACATCGCGGTGTCTTGGCAAGATAATTAAAGTTTGATTAAAGAACTTCAATGATTGCGAAGACTAAAAATATAATATTTTTTTATAAAAATCCATATCGCAAAATAAAATACATATAGAACATGCTGATAAATAATAAACTTACAGAAATTAACCAAACATAAAAAGTTTACTTAAAGTGAAGTGCCATTTTGAAAAACTTTTTGACTCGAAATTAAAAAACTAATAATGAAACATCCTATAGTATTTCCAGTTATAGTATTATATATTATTTTATTTCCGGTTATGAAAATTTAAATAAACTACGTTTTATCAACATTTTTCATTCGCCCTCTCTCGTAAGGCTTGTTACCACCCATATTAATGAAAAAAATAATTTAATTTTTTCTTTTTTTTAATTGTGTTGTACTAAATTTATGTAAAAATGTTTTCGGTTCAGTAGATTTTTATTTCATTATTCAATTTTGTACAAAAACAATAACCAATTTATATAAACAATTCATTCATTCACATAAATCAAATAAAATTTATGAATTATTTATGAAAATATTCTGGTATCAGCTATGTTTGAAGGTAAATTTAATTCGCGAAGAAGTTCCAGAAAGGTAATTGTGAACGACAGAGTGAAGTGAAAAGGGTAGCAATAGAAGCACTTTAATATTCAGATATCCTTGAGATCGTCTACCTGAGGCCCCACAATTATTTAAAGAATTTAATAGACAGGTACACAACAAATAAAACGAAGGAATATGTTACATAAGCTTTAAGAAGTAAGTTTATAAATTAAAAGACACCCTGTTGTCTGCATGTTTTTAGAGTTGATTGAGAAAAATGGTAATTTTCATTAAGTATATTATGACTTATTAAATTCTTTCTAATTTTACAAAAGTTAATTAATTAAGTTCTATTTATTTTCAGTACATAAAAAATATATTAAAGGCAATGTTTGTATGTATGTCCTGTATAGACTAAAAACTACTGGACCGATTTACGAGCGGTTTTTTGCAAAATGGTCGGCGTCGTCCGCAGAAGCTTTAAAGCTGTTTAAAACCTCGATCTGACCAGTAGAAAGAAAGTCAGAGGTGTTTTGATCCGATGACTGTGTTTAGAGATTAATTTGAATTAATTCCGTTAGGTAGTGCTGTTGTTTTGACAATTGGATTTATTTACTTTCTAATTTTTATAAAGTGAAAGATTAAATTTTGTGAAGTTCCGTAATGTTTTGTAAGTTTCTTAATGTTCAGTATTTATTCTGATGATTTTGCAGCCACATCTCTTTCCATTAAAAAGTTATTATCCAAAAAGTTATGTTGACTAGTATGTTCATTGAGTGGTTTGAATTAAATCCAATAGGTAGTGCAACTGTTTTAACAATTACATTTTTTTACATACTAATTTTTAAAAAGCGAAAGGTTAAATTTTATGAGGTTCTATAATGTTCAGGTTTTAAAAATTTTATCAAACTTTGTGTTCATTTAATATATATATATATATATAATCACATCCAGCAGAGGCAAAACATCGCCGGGTTAGCTAGTAAAATATAAATTACAAAAAGATTATATACATTTATTTCTCTCTTGAAATTAATAAAATTCAGTAATTAAATCATAGTTCATTGATTGATAATTATATCTTTCTCAGAGTCTTTTTTTTTGGTTTGCGAAAAATGGAACAACATTTAACAAAGGCCGAATTTATGCTGTGTTTGAGCATTCTAGTAGTGGTGGCATTTACTAATCCATTTTCTTCTATCTATATTGAGTATTGAAAAGTTTTCTCAGATTTCCAACTAGAGAAATACTAAAAATGATTTAAAATCATTAAAAATATCGCTGATTACTAATAGAACATTTCTATTCCACTGAGAAAAAATTAATAGAATTCTTAAAACGCATAAAAATTTGTAAAATGTTTTTATAATGGAGAAAGAATTACAGAGAAATTAGTAAACGATACAAAAAATTGTAATACCTCCTAAGATTCGTTAGAAAAAAAACACTATATGAGTCTTATTAAGTATTAATAATAAGAAGCAAAAATTGAATAACTTTAAGCATCATGTGTTGTATGTATTTGGAAGTTATATTTATAATTAATTCAGTTATATTTATAATTTGTTGTAATTTTACTACTGGATATTTTAGGAAAAGTTCTTAATTAAAAATTGAAAAAAAAAAATTAAAATAATATCCTATTCTGGTAATTTAGTCTTGGTTAGCTTAATTTTAATAATTACGTAATATTACGTAAGTAATATATACGGTGTATGATTGTAGTTATTACATACTTTATAATTCTGAAGCAATAATATACCCGGCTTTTTTTTTTAAAGTAGATTTTAATTTAAAAAAAAAAGACTACTTATTCAACATTAATCAACTGACTGTTAATCATTGCAACACAAGTGTCATAAGTAAATCAAAACGAAAAATATCAGGCCAAACTTTTAAATTTATAGATAGATATGAAAAAGGTTAAACATATGTATATATATTTACATTTCAATGTTAAGCAATCGATCGCTTATAATTATGTATTGCTTTATTTTCAGGTTCAGTTGCCTACTAGTTTTATTTGAACCGCATTTTTTTTAATCTTTTGTTAGTGAATATTTTCGGTACGAAACATACTTCACTATGAGAAATTATATATTCTAAAGTTAAGGAATTAAAGAATTTAATTATTTTCTTATCTTTAGATTATCCACTAGTAATACAATATTTCTGTTGTACTTGCATTATCGATCCGACCATGAGCCGTGGCCCGTTTAGGAGCCTAGATTGAGTAAACATGTGGTAGCCTTGTAACCATATGTTTACTGTTAATTACTGGATTAATTCATATGCGAATAAAATAATCAGACATTTACGTCCAAAAAATTAACTTCAAACAAATGTATAATATAACATCAAATGTCAATGTTCCAGCCAATTAAGTTCTGCTGTCTTGAGACGAGGGTACCTTTATCGCTAAGGGCAAGCCGGAAGACTAAATTCGAGAATGCTTTCTCCTTGTCAAGAAATAAAATTAGACTATCGTCTCCAAGCGAGAAGATTGAGCTGGGTTAGATCCCTCTTGACTGAATTTGTTGCAGGTCGCTCGCTCATTATGTGGAAGGATAAGTATTGCTTTATAATCAATGATTCGTCCAAGAAATTCAGTATAACAAGTGTAGGTGAGAATAACCTGTTCTCATACTGTGACGATGTTGCGATTGGAAAAATCGTATGAATGTGTCACACTGACTTACTAGAATGTGTTTATAAAATTAATGATTCTGTTAATTATTATGTAAGTAAATGGTATCAGATACGGTTTCTTATGTTACATTTTTAAAATATGTAATATACTAAACATATATTGCCTTATAGATACTTCAATCTTTTAATTCAAGAATATAGTTACAGTAAAGGGTCTCTGTAAAATTATTTTCTCTTTAAGCGTTATTATAACGTTTGGAAAAACGTTAAATAATAAATACAACAAGAAAGAGATTTATTACAATTACTCGTACATTAAGAGATCAGATTACAGATGAACTACCTAAGCATTCTACGATGAATAACAGTTTTATTTTGGACATAATTTAATAATATTCGATTTTCTGACTACATAGCAAGAACGCAGTATTCAAAACAATAATTTAGTTCTTAATAAATTAGGATATTTTTTGTATGATTTTTTTTAGCGATAATGAAATTAATCTTGTAAATTATAAAAACATATTAAATACACCAGATTCTTTATAAAGTTAATTATAAATAGGTTGACTGGTTTTGAAACTATTTTTATCTGATTAATATAATAACTTTAAAAATAATATTATAAATACTCAACTTAACGGATTTTGTACTATTTTTAGACGGTAAATTTAATTTTTTCCAATTACAACCAGTTTTTTTCTGTTAAAATACGAGATTTTAGAAAATTTATAATTTCGGATTTAAAAGTGAATAAAAAGAACATTTACTGTATCATATTTTTTATTGAATATATTTTTTAAACAAAAATTCTTAGAAGTATGTGTATATGGAATATAAGTAAAAAAATCTCGCCTTAAAAGTAATTAAATTCTAATCTTTACTAAAACTCATATTTCTTGGTTTAGGAATTTAATCATATAATTAATTTAAAATTAGTTTTACATTAAGGGTAGGTATAGTTTATTTAATAATAAAAATTGGTAGTACTGACTTTTATTGACAAGTTTTCAAAAGAATTTACAATACAATTTTAGAAACTTCTGTATATTTTTATTGTTATTCTAAAATTACGATTCTTAGATATAATGTTCATTTATTTTAATAAGTATCATCTCCAAATGCGGCTTCGCTCAAGTTATATGCCTACAAATCGTAAAATAACAGGATATACTTTTTTAGTAATTATATGTAGGCTGTTCTCAGAGTTATTGCTATTTACAACTTGCCTTCTCTTCACTCTTTTGCTCCAAACTATGTACTTTGAAATAGGTTATTGTACAGTTTCGATAATTTTAGACAGAATAATATCTGACAGTAGATGTGTTTTAAAATAACCATAAAAATCATTTACTTAAAAAATTCTCAATAAAAAAGGAAAGAGCATAAAAAAATGTACTAACCCTATTTCTTAACTCTAGGAAATGTCCAGTTAAAGAATTTTTTAAAAATCAAATTTTTTATGAAACCAGAAGGATATTGAAATTGTTTAAGGACTATTTTGTCCCCAGCTCAGCAAAATTCAGATATTTCGTGATTCATTTTTCTGGCATCGCAATGACAATACGTTTATCATTAATTATTGTCAACTAAGTGAAAACTAAAACAGAATATCTAATTCAATATGATATATTTATATAAAATAAAAAAGATAAGTTTTGGAAATATATATATATATATATATTTTTTACTTTTGATCGGTGGTGAAGGAATGCCATTTACGCATGCAAGCACGGGTGTGTTGGGCTCGGACCCAGGACACTATTCGTCAAGGGCTAGGTAATAAGCTAACAGGTTCTGTCAGGGTGTTGTTAGGCATATATAACCTGCCCCACACCGACTAAACCTCCCTCACCGTTCTCCTCCACCCCAAGACCGGACCCGCAATTAAGCATTACTCAGCCTTGGGGAGGTGCATTTGGGTTGTGAAGTTCCACAGTCCCCGTGCATCATCATCACCACCCATCCGAGCAAGCCCGGATAGATGACAACTTATGGAAATATATATTAACATCCCAGAAGATAACATTAGAATTATAGAAGATATTTTCAAGTGTTTCATATAGAATGTAATGTTCGTATGAATCTTCTGAAATTTGTATAATCAAATAAAAGGGAGGTAAGTAAATACTAGCAAACCGTTGAATTATGGTTATTGAGAAAAATTGTTGTAAAATCAATGGACAAAAGGAGGAGTGAGAAGCACAGAAAGCGGAAAATGAATAAGGACTGGGGAAAGCAAGAATTATATAGAGTAAGATAAAAAATCTGACAAGAATTATAAAAGGTTGGTAAACATGATGGGTTAGTTCACATGTTACACAAGAATTGTTTCTAAAATGATGGATCATTAGGTGGAAAAGAATGAAAAAGGTCTATAATAACAATAAATATAATAATACGTGTTAACCTATATATTGCGAATATATAGGTGTTAACACATAAAAAAAAATTATTGTTGAACTGTAAAAATTGAGACGTGTAGTTGGTAGCCAACATAATGACTTTCTAAGGTAGAAACTTAAAGCATAATTAATACGTATGATGTGTAAGATTACATTATATTTATTAAAAAGTTGTTTTTTATATTATAAATAACACCCCATCCCCGTTTCACCCGCTGTTTGGTCACTTACGTTTCCCGTCGCGGTCAATTTTTTTATTTTCTGTTTTTTATTCAAGTAACCGGAGGCAGGGGAAACCAGTTGCGTCGCACATACAGTAACAGCGGCAGTGGCTGAGTTGGTTGTGCTGTGCGCCGTTGCACGCCTTAAAACCCCAAAAACGGTTTTAGATATTTGTCTGAAAAGTATTTGTAATTCCAAATCTGATGGATAGTATGGGAGAAAATTTGCATCCATAGTTAAAATAAAAAAAAAATTTGCCGGGTTGCAAAAAAAAAATCAAAATCCATTTTAACGCGTTAAATTCAAAATTTCAACAAAATCTAGAAGTATTTTACATACACCAAAAATCAAGTTTATATTTTCATTTGTTACCAAGAAATTAAAAAGAATAATAAATTTAATTTTTACTCCATTTTAATCCTTTTAACTTGGAATTTCAAAAAAATCCTTTTTTAAGTGGGCAGTAACACCGTAAGGAGAACATGCGTACAAATGTTTATCAGTTTATCTTCAGTAGATTTTGCTTGGCGTTGTTGATTCAGTTAGTAAGGAGAAGTTGCTTTATAGGTACCGATTTTGTATTACAGTTATTATTATATTTAATGCTTTCAAAACTTGACATAGGTATGTTTGAGACTAGTACCAATCAGGAAAATGTCAATCGCTATTATTTAAGCTATATAAAATAACGTTATACAACTGTAATAACAACAGCTACCAAAAGCTATTATTTAATTAAGATTTGAATTAGAGCGGGAAATATGGCTTTTACATACTAATTATTTTGTTATAAATAATTTTGCGAATTTATTACCATTTTTATATCTAACCTAAATTAAACAATTTACATCTAATACAATACTTTCTTCTGATTGATATTAATGGAATTTTGATTTACTTTAAATTCAATGAATTAGTTAATACATATATATATATATATATATATATTTACAAATGAAGAAATTGGGATAAGTTTATTGAATTTAAAAGATACAATCTCAGTATAATCATGATTATAAAAAGTTTCTACATGATGATGGAACCAAATCGAACTTGGAAATAAGCCAGAACAAAAGAAACAAGGAAAAATAGAATAAATTTTCATTTCAAGATTCCTAGCATTATATTCAACTGCAATTTAAGTTTTAATGCTTTAAAATAATAATTATAATAAATTTCAGCGTAAATTAATTAAATGTATTGATTTCTTAGCTATTCTTTTTCTTATTTAATGAGTTTAAAGATGAGAAAAAGTAAAAAAAAAAACACCAATAAATTTTTTGTATTCTTTTTATATTGAAATACATCTCTTAAGAATTTCTGAAAATAAATCTTTAATGGAAAACTTAACAAAAAAAATATAATAATAATTTTAATTTAAAAGCCAGTTAATTTATTGGTGTAAACTTCTATAACCTATTTTCCAAATTTATGGGAAATCTATTAGTCATATCTAACTTAAAGAGAATGCTATTTTTAATTAAAATTATGAGCTTTTTAATTAAGAAATAGAATTAATAAATAAAAAGCTTATTATTTATAACAGATATAGTTTTATTATTAGCATAAGGAGAATTCAATTTTAAAAATTTGTAAATCCGATCGATTTCAATAAATGTTTTAGATAAATTTAATTTAACAATAATAGTTATTTACCTTGCCCTCTATCATATTTTAATACTAGATAAATTTCTTGTATTAAAACCTTTTAATGCAAGATTTCTTTTCCAGCTAATAAGCACTTTAAAGGGCGTTTTAAAAAATAGACTATTTAAATTAAATGAAATGTTTAATTTAAAAAAATGTTTAACATAAAAAAAAACATAACATTTTTATGTTAAATATTTAACATAAAAAAAAGTAAAATTCATTGACTTTTCTTTTTACGCAAATGTCTACAATCTGTTCTCTGAAAATAATGAATAGATGTGTTGAATTTCTATAACTGATTTATAGTGGAGATAATTAACTAAGCTATACTCGTATTCTATTTATTCTGACTGCACTCTGTAATAGTCACCGATTAATAATAATTTTTTTCTATTGTTCTTGATTTATAATTGGTGTTCTACACAGTATGCGATCATAAATTAATCTATTCAGAAAGAAAACATGAATGAAGACTGTTCAATGATACTCCTCGTCAAATACAAACATTAATAATAAACGTTATATCTCAAGCATTTCACATAATAAGAGGTACGAGCACACTGATACATGACAGAACAAATAAAGACATTAGACTATAAAAATTAAAAATGGAATAAGAGATTTCAATAAGAATAACAAGTGAAACAACATGTAAGATAAAAAATATTAGTAATAAGTGAGATAACAAAATCAAAATTTTCAATCGCTACCAAAGTGATCACAGTACGACTGAACGCAACATAAATACTATTCCTTCATGTAAACATTCAATTTGAATAATTTCAAATGGCAGTTGAATTGTCGCCTTAATCATAACCATCATAAATAAAAAATAACCAATTAAAACTTAAAAATATGAGATTAGATGTAATATAGAAACCAGTCTATAAAGAATAACTGACACCATTGTTATCATCCCAGTCTATAATTTGATATCCTATCGTCTATATCACCCAGGTTTAACACATGGAGTCGTTTTAGTCATCTAACGTCTCCATCATCTGTTGAACTGTTGTTCAACAGATTCGCTAGTAGATAATTTACATGTATATGTAATCTAGATATGCAGTTCGTGCTTACCTCCTGGCTTTCCTCAAAAATATATGGGATTCTTAGTCAGTTGATTACCTCAATATTTTTTACAAACCGTGGCCCTTCATTATGATCCCAAGTACTCTGTTTTGGAATCTCAGTATTGCTGCTACAAGTTGTTCCCAAAAATCGTACCGTTTTTCCCTAGCGGTTTTAGGGATACTTTATATAGCACAAATTTATTTGACAGAGATAAACGATATTTCCTACCCAGCAACCAGTACATGTGGATAAACCTAGCGTTTACTTGCTTGCTTCCTCTTTTATTTATATGATCCATGTAAACAGGATCTGTGTCCAGGTTAACAGACGATCGAAGGACTAGAGGGCAACGATAAATCCACCTCAGAGAGAGGCTAATCTCTCCTCATCGTAATCATCACGTGATTTAATTTTTTATTTGACTTAAGATTGACTCTTATTCTCCATTTACAAAGCCATACATTGCCAAGATCCAATGCAGAAAGCAGTTTATCTGACCCTAGAGTTGTATCCCCATAAACCGCAAAGATTACTGTGTCATTTACAAAGGAGAGATTGTGATCTAGTCCGACCACTGTAGGTATGCAGTGAAGATAAAATGTGTAATCGGACTCTCCGTGGTTCCAATATTCGACCTTGTGGAACCCCTGACTGAGTCTCGATCTACTTGGGCAATTCCTGGTTATATAAAAAAACTTGTGAAAAACATGCCATTTGGTAGCTATATAGCACTAAATGGAATTTTTAAGATATGCTTAAGTCTAGCATAAAAGACAAAGAAGACCAGATAGCCAAACATTGTCAAAAAGGCTTGGTGAACATCTAAGAAAGCCACCAAGCAATATTCCTTCCTTTCCAAACATCTATAGATAACAGTAACAATTTTGTGAGTTTACTCAGTGGATGAATAGCCGTTTTTAAGCCAAACTGAGATAATGTACATCTGTTATTAATCAACTGTCCATTAATATTGGCCATAATCTTTGAAGAAGCAGCGTTTCAGCTCCTTTCTAAAGAAGACCTCAAAATGAGTAGTAAGTAAACTTAAAAGTCTTTATGAAGACACGTCGTTTAGGAGCTTACCTGGCTTCAAAACCACGTATATTTGTAAGACTTTCCACTGTGCTGGGTCCGAGTAGCATGTTGTCTTAAAATTACATTAAAAAGGTGAGTTACGCAAAGTAATGTTATTTACAATATAAATAACATTCTGCCAGTGATTAGGTCAAATCCCTGAACCGTATTTGAATATTTCATTCTTTTAAATTCCTTCAATACCTTTATGTTGAAATGGGTTTCACTAGGAAGCATTATGAAAGCGGACTATCTAAAGATTCAGTAATTTCTTTTTCATCGGCTTCTCTCATTTCTTGTGGTTAGAAGGCTTTAAAAAGATACATAGAAAACAACTACGCCTTTTTATTAAGGCCTTTTGACCTTTGCTAAATGATATTGAAACGAATTTTTTCTAGTCTGTGTAAACATCCCACGTCTGTCTAGGACTGGAACCGAGAACTTCCAAATAAAAGCAAAAAAAACCCAAAAGAATATCAGCAGAATGTTAATAAATAAAGTAATAAGCACAATTAAAAAAAAAAAACGGACTGATATAAAATATATTCAAGTTAAATTAAATAAATAACTAAATAAATTTGTGATGATGAAATTACAAAATGCATGTAGGTGATCTATCAAGAGATACTAGTTCCTCTCGAAAATGTACAAGGCATTCTTTAGAATCATCAATCTATTAGAAATTGTCTAACAAATGTTGACGCTTTCTGTAGTTTTTTTTTATTAAACTGAAAATATTAATGTACATAAGATCCAATCTCTCAGAATGCAGACGAACGCAAAACAACAAGAAATATTTTTCGTTTGTAAACCACACACAGTACTTAAATTAGTATTACTTCTTAGATAAATACATTCTACGTAAAATAAGTTACAATGGTGCCTTTTAATCGATGCACATGAGTTATAGCCCAAAAAAAAGAAAAAGGAAAAACTAATTAATGATTTCCTTGGTTTATTAAAACAATGGATTATGTATTCTGTATCCACCTTAGTAGGGTAAAATTTAAGAAATAATGTTCCATTATGGTCTAGTATCATATGATAAACCATACAGTAACACTTGACAAATGAAAATTCTTCATAAATGATTGGAGGGGAATAAAATGTCGTCCACCCCGAAGAAATAAAACTCTTAGACTGAGGTATAGTTTTTTTTAATATTTTTTTTTGATGTAGCAAAGTGAGCATTTTACAGAATATTACTTCTATAGGCTTTTTAAAAATTAATTTTTTACCTTTATTAGCATATTAATCCATTTTTTTATATTTATAAAGTTTAATATTACAAAATACATATAAGTTACTTTAAAATTAATCTAGGTTACAATAATAACTAAAAATGAGGATAAGTGGTTTCATAATAAATATTTATTAATTGATTATTACGTATAAAAAATAACACAGATATTTTTTCCTATTATTCATAAGTTAACCATTTTTTTTTTTATCCAGAGATGAAGGAATGCCATCTACGCACGTCACAACGGGTGTGTCGAGCTCGGACCCAGGGTGCTCTCCGTCCCGGGCTAGCTAACAGGCTAAAAGGCTCTGCCAAGGTGTTGTTTGGCATAATAAAATCTGTCCCATACGGACTAAACCTCCCTCCTGGTCTCCTCCGACCCGAGACCGGACCCGCAATTAACGCCGTCTCAGGGGGATTATTCCGACGTTGTCTTCGGAACTTCTTCCGACTTACCTGCTATCGACCCTTCTGTCCGCAACACCTATAACATATGCAAAACATCCAACCACAACAGTCACCCATTCCGTTACCCACACACACACCCACCCTTTTTTTTATGAGTGTTAGTGTTTGTGTGCGCATAAGTGTTTATGTCAGTGTTTTCTTTTTGTGAGTGTAAGTGTGCGTGAGCATATTCACGCCAAGAGGGTCAGGAGTCCCCGTGCATCATCATTGCCACCCATCCCCATGGCAGGGACGTGCGATGACTC
>JAAAKQ030116529.1:0-13905 GCA_010016005.3 Zanna intricata
AATTAGTTATAAATTTATTTTGTGGACTTCAATATATTTGGGGAGTTATAATAATTTTTATAAAAACCTTGTACTACCACATACTTTGCTTAAGCGTTATGAAAAATCATGTACATTAATAGATCAATATTTCAAATTCGTCTTTCTTGAACATAGGTAGTTATCTTATAACTCACACATCAAATTCTTACATTTTATTTATCAATTTTTATAACCTCTATAATAGCTCTAACATGTACAAACACACGCATATATATATAAGCTTCATTTGTATGGATTTTCCGATTTGGATGATCATGTATTGTTTATTATGTATTGTTTCATGGACTTTATTTCTGATTGAGCTAAACATAAATGAATCCGAGTTTATACATGAAAATTTCTGTAACATTTTAATTATGTTATTTCAGTGAAAAGACATTTATAAATTTTGTAAAGAATCTAAAGATCTTTATTTTTTTTGTATAATATTTTATTTCAGATCCTTTTTTAAATTAGTTAAAAATATTTAATCTATATTAAAGAAATCAGTGTGTATTACTCAACATGCTTTATACATTTTCCCTGAACTATAAAAATAAAATAAATAATATTAATAAGTATCCACTAATGCACACAATTAGTGTTTTGAAAGAAAAGAAGGTAAAGGTAAATTTTTCTGTTATTTAAAAAAAAAAAACGTATATTGATGTAACAATTTTTTAAAATCACATAGCATTATAAAATTACTTAGTTTTTATTCAACCTTTAAATAATGATTTAACACTGTGAATCAATACACGTATAATTAATAAATGTCACTCACCCTTATAAGATACAACATTTTTATCAGTTTCATATATTTTTACTTCATACAACAACGATGGGTCGCTCATTAATTTCTTTAAATTATTCCATATAAAAATTGCTACATTTTCAGTAGTGCTAACAATATTACTAAAATATGGCACATCCTTATCCAGGTTCTTGTGGTCCATTGGTTTGTGTATGGCTTCATCCATGTATTGTTTCAGATCATTTATGTTTAGAACCATACCAGTATCAGCTGATATTGGGCCTCTAAGTGTTATCTCCACTGAAATAAATATACATTATTTATGATTATTTAATGTAAAATTTTATGTGAACATTGATGCAGATGATGCTATGTGCTATTAATGAACAACATGAACTGTAATCCATTCTGATTCTGTAACATATATATATATAAAGTTTGAAAAAGTCAATAAAGTAGTAGTGTTTTTGTGCATGAATGAATGACCAAACTAAGGATAGTCAGGTCTCTCCTTCATGTTGTGCGTGTTTTTTTACTACCACTATAAACACAGACACTAAAGAAAATAAAGAATTTCACAAATGTTTTCTTCAATCCCAACAACTGTAGAAGTCATCTTTTGATCATTATTTCATTATTTTAATGGTTCAACAACATAACAGTAAACATGAGTTTAACACAAAGTTTAACATTCATGATTAATGGAGCTTTTGTTGAACAAAAGTTTTAATTAAGCAAGAGCATTTGAGTGATTTAGGCGTTTCAATTATGTGAAAATATACATTAACCACTGCCATGCATAATGGTAAAAATTATCAGAAAATGTTTGCTGTTTGTCGTATGTGAATATAGACATGCATTCATGATGATCACAAAGTCACACTATACATATTACATGCAAACAAATTGGTAAATGAACTGAACATGAGATGAATAGCCAAAACATTCCTTCTCACCTTGCGAGTAAATATCGTTGGGTTCAAGGGTACATTGACCTTCAAGAAAAAGTTGGAGATGGGTGTAATTTCCAATCTAAAATCACAACTATTGATGAATTATAATCTCAACTAAATAAGATTGACATAACTCAAGTTAACTCAATGCCAACTTTTATTTAACATTCAAGTAATTATGCATTAGTAGTGTGTTCTACTGTTTGTTTCTTCAACAAGAAATATTTCTATATTTTGAAACGGCAGAAAGAAAATGCTAGAAGTGAAAGTTCATAGAGTATGTGGGGGCTGCCCCAAAGCAATCTCCCTTCAAACAATTCACTCACTGTGAAGGAAGCTTTTCTTAGCTAGCAAATACATGAACAGTGTCCCTTATTCCACACTAATAAAAGCTTGTTTCTGCCAACCGCTAACCATTGTTAATGAATTTTTTGTTGAAGGAAAACTTTTTGAGTTTATTAATTTGATGAAATTAGAAATCTAACATGTTCTAAACACGTCAATGGTAACTAATTTACAGAATACTTCAAAACTCAGGGAATTCATTGGATTTATTACAGAAAAGGCTAAAGAGAATATTTTGAGGGGGAATGTGAAAGTGAGTAATTAGAGTAAATTACTATACTTACTTTATAGGTGAACTCTCAGAGATTCTTTTCTAAAATTATTTTAAATAACATAAGTTACTTATATTTACAAGCTCTAAGAAAACAAAATAATAAAAAAGAAAATGTTCCAATGATTTGAAATGTAGACATAGCTTTCTTAAATAAAATGTCAAAACTCAATTATTTTTATCACGTTGAAGGTGTGGGTACAGAATAAGTGACCTGTTCTCATTTAAACATTCTACAAAATATGAAAAATTAATTAATGTATGAAAAATAATTTAACAATTGCATAAAGAAATTAAAAAAGTTAGTTTTTGTACCAAAATATTATAAAAAAGAAAAAAAAATTTAAGAAATCTAAAATAACCTATTATTTGGGGCAGTAATTGATCAAATATCTGTAGATATTACTAATTATACTGATTTAGCTGGGGGGGGGGGGGTGATGCAATCACCACCTCAAGTTCCTTTAATTGGTTTCTAATATTTTTCTTGATATCTTTTCAATTCAAAATTAATAGGAACAAAATTTAATCCGTACAAAATTTTCAGTAATTGTTTAAAGCACTCAACATTTTTTTGTAAACACCCTTTAAAGTTGTACTCTGGCAGTACATTAACAAAGATAAATATATCTTTGCTGATCATGTGGATACAATTCTCATTAGTTACATAACAACTGTGAATCTGAAGTTTTTCATTTCCTTACTTTTTTTTTATAGTGGGAAATATATACTTGGAAAGAAGATAGTTTTTACAAGTTATAGTTTTAGAAGTCCATAGCCCAATCGTAGCTAATACGTACAGAATTATTTTGAAATTTGATAGCATGTTAAATGATTTTATTTTGGATCATGCGTATATATTTGAAAAGTCTCTTCTCTAAATATGTAAAAATATGTTTTAATTACAATTTTAGGATAAAAATTATAGCTCTTAGAAAATCATTAAGTCTTTCAACTACAATTTTTATTAAGCGCAACAGAAGGATCTATATAACTGAAAATAGGTTCTAAAGGGGTAAAAATGATGAAGTACCTTTTATTTCAGTTTAATTTAATAAAATTAAAGGGGAAACTCAGTGTGCTGTGCTATCTCTGATTCATTTCATATCTTAAAAAATAAATTTAGTGATTAATTTGCTGATATCACTTTTAACTAGTTTTTTTTTTTTGGTACTCAACAGTTCCAGTTTACATTGTGTGATTAAATTACATTTTAAGTCTGTGATTCAGTTAAACAAGTTAGATTATATAAAAATTTATAATATTAACTTTTACAAGTAATAGACAACAAAAACAACTACTAACAGACCTGTATAATTGTGCCCATGTCCATGATAATTGTTACATTTTCCATATGTAGATACATTTTCTTGATCATTAAGATGTGGGCTGAAAACATAAATTAAAAAAAATTACAATAAAAAAACCACTGAGCTGAAAGAGAGCATTAAGCCTCTATTTATATTCTGGATCAATGATCTTAAGCTACAGTAAATATACAACCGTATGTATATGAAAAAATATAGTAAATGCAGACAAATAACAAAAATAGTCAAATTAAATGCCCACAAAGCTTCTGTAGATAGTTAGTTCTTAGATGGTGCCCCTGAAACGCTGTACTGAAATAAGAAAATAAATTTATAAATATATTCTAACCAACTAAACCAAATTTAGCCTTCGCATGCTAGTCAAGGTTAGCAAGTGAAGCACGCATAGGTTACGTTAGGTTAGATTACAGTTATAATTTTATTTATTTTCTTATTTCAATATAGTTTTTTTCTATGGTGCCATCTAAGAATCAATTAACCAATGGAAACATTGGTTTGGTTGGGCATATAGTGGATTTCGATCCAAAAACCTACATAATTGTGCAAAGAAGCACGTTGAGAGACATTTAGGTTATTTATTCCATTCTACCCAACATCTAGGTCATGCCCCCACTGAGCAATGTTACCAAAAGCATGAAATCAGCTTTACTTGTATTACATTTACAAACCAAAATTTCATTTATTTAAAACAAAGATCTTTTTTTTTTAATGTTAATCAAACTTCAGGATATTATTGCATTAAAACATACCAGCCGTTAGTTAACAAAATAATCTTCTCAGTATATTAGTTATAATATTATTAACTATGGTAAAAATCTCATGTTATACAATGATGTACAGTTCTGTGTACATCTAGTAAACAGAACTAGATTATGTGTATGTTCAAAGATAATTGTTATATTTGAGAAATAAGCATTATTCCATTTTCAAACGCAACTATTTTTCCTATGAACTGTTTACTCACACATACATTTAGTGATATATCAGTGATATTAATACACAAAGCAAAAAGAACGTAAACGTTTCTTATTTTGTGATGAAAGCATAAAATTGCAAATTTCTCTGCTTTGGTTTTTATTAACAGTACAATGAAGGATTATGGCTATTTGATGGAGGGATGATTTAAATAATTACAATTAGGTTACCTGTACAACACTCTATATCAAATTGTTTAAAATAAAAACTGTTAAAACATTAAATAGGTTTCATTTAACTTTGGTTTGATCTTGTACGTTTCTTGTCCTTTATGCTTTATCACATTATTAAGAATTGTTGAGAATTATGATTTGAATTCATTTTTTATGTAGTCCAAAAAATAATAACCATTTAAACAACTTTTTTTTTTAAATTTGTTAAGTACTACTAACAGTTTGTAGTATTATATTCAGTTTGCTTGGTCCGTTGAATCTATTTTGTTTAATCATAAAATTTTTACACTGTTTTAAAGTTTTCTTTACTCTTTACATTACATTACTCTTTTCTGAGAATCATACATTTCGTATAAAAATTACATAAACACTTCCAGAATACCATCCCAAATTCTTTTTTTAGTACATTTTCTTCATAACATGATTGACAATGAAGTATTTAGATAAAAAAATAAAGCCAGATTATGAGAGAACTTTTCACATATCAAAAAAAACTTTGAATTTGATTATATAGAACCAAAAACATTACCTAAAGGACTACATACAGAGTAAGTGCTTTAAGAATCCCTGATGGAAACAAACCAAGCATTTTAGCATTTCACTTTATACTACTTCTATCAGTTAGGTTTTTCTTTACGTACAACAGCAATACCAGATTAAATTAAATCCTCATAGGATACTAATAAAAAATCATAACTGAAACAGATTCTACCATTTTAACATGAAATATTTATATGAATTTTAAAATGATTGTCATCCTGAACATAATAAAAGTTATAACTGTATTTTATGCCTATTTCGTAGAACATATTGCACATTTTGGGTATTATTGGTTCTTCATTGGACTTGGATAATTACATAAGTGTTTTGCAGACACAATTATAATGTCATAATTAAGCTTTAACTAACATTATTGACAGTAATGCTAACTGTGATTTACTTCATAAAGACAATAGTACATGAATCAAAGATACATGGATGTCTTTGACCCAGGAAGGTTTCTTAGCTGCATAGATTTTCAAACTTTGTTTACATCTGAATGTGGTTTTTGTATGGATATATTTATTGATACAATCAATATAGGGAATATCAATTCTGCAATTTTCAATGTATAGTGAACAATCCATACTATCTCTAAAATACTGAATGTCATGAAAATCAACAATCAACAGAAACAAATAATGTGAGAAAATAGTGGATGGTTTTATCAGCTAATAAATGAATAGAAAGAAGATGAAGTTATGAACAAAATTTATATTAATGTAAAAACAATTTGTAAAATTACAAGAAGAAAGTTTATATAAAGCCAAACATTCAGAAATTTAAACTGTGTGTTAAGTTTAATTACATTTATTCAATATAAGGAAAAATTATGTAAAATACTAAAAAATTACAAACAATATATTACTACAATGGAAAAATCAATGCCAGTTGTAGTAACCCTAGTTATAAGAACAAACTCTGAAAAACCTGAATGAGTCTAAAATTAATAAGTCTACACTCAATAAAGTCAATATTTATCTTTTATAGGTGTGATATAAGATAGTGAATTATATTGCATGGGCCAGAAAACAACAACACTTAATTTGAAATTAATTTTAAAATTATATTATCAAGTGTTTTTAATATATTTTTTAAGTATATCAATGAGATACATAAAAAGTCACATATTTTTAACAATTAAAGTTATAACCAGCAAAAGTTATGCCAATCTACTATTCTTTTTAACATAAATAAATGTTTTTAAATTTATATAAATAAACATATGATAAAATTGAATCATTTGAGTTTGCATGAATTATATTTATTTATAATAGATCTCAAACTAAATGACTGTGTGTGCTGCAGACATGATAAATGTGGATAAGAATAATTAAACGGCCACCGGGCTGGTCTAGTGGTTAACATGACATCACAAAACAGCTGATTTCGAAGTTAAAGAGTTCAAATCCTAGTAAAGGTAGTTACTTTTATACAGATTTGAGTACTAGATTGTGTGGATACCGGTGTTCTTTGGTAGTTGGGTTTCTTTTATATGGATTTGAATACTAGATTGTATGGATACCGGTGTTCTTTGGTAGTTGGGTTTCTTTTATACGGATTTGAATACTAGATTGTATGGATACCGGTGTTCTTTGGTAGTTAGGTTTCAATTAACCACACTTCTCAGGAGTGGTTGACTTGAGATTGTACAAGACTACACTTCATTCACATTCATACATATCCTCATTCTTCCTATGAAGTAATACCTTACGGTAGTTCCGGAGGCTAAATAGAAAAAAAAGAAAAGAATAATTAAACTTTTTTTTTTAAAAAAAAGAAAATTTAATAAATTCCTTTTATCCAAGTGGGCCAAATACTAATATTTTGTTATCAAAATACGATACAGTTTTGGTCTCAAATGAAAATAAAATAAAAAATTCTCACTGTTGGATTTTACCAAAGCAACAGGAAGAGAATATAATATCACGATATAGTTAAATAAATACAAAATTAAATTTTATATTATCAGGATTAAAATATTCTACAAGGTAGGTAAATGAGAGGATTCATTCATTTAAAATAAAAATAGGGTTACACACAACAAACTTTTCTTCTAAAAATACTAAAACACAGTACATGTCTGCATCAATTAATTTGGTATTTACTACATGGTTGACAATATATAATGTGGCATTTTAAAAGTTATGTAAATATTTTATATTTTTCTTTATCACGTGTCAAAGATTTTCATTCGTTCTGCCATTATAAATATGATATGTTAAATAAATTTGTTTACATTATAACGCTTAGTAACTGTTGAAAGTGGTTTTAAGGACAATGAGAATACATCTCGGTACATGTTTCAACAATAATGGAACACCTAATGATTGGCCAAAGAATGTTGATTAAGGATGATCCTAAATAGAAAGCTCATTTCCTTTAGATCTTTAGTATGATGAATTTGGAATATCAGATCCTTGACAAATATCTGCTGTATATTAAAATATATTTTTAATGCCTCAAATAGTTTTGTTAAGAAATATAAGGTACAATACAAAGTTCAGAAACAAATATGTCAAGGTCAATTTCCACTGTTGCATAATTTGGGATTTTATGTTGAATGTTAAATTGTCTTTACATGCATTGATAGTGAGCTATCACCCACTACATAATTGTCCATGAAACAGTCTTCTTAATATTGAAAAATCATTAAAATTTATTAAAGAAGGCATAATTCAACAAAATATTGTGAGCCAATCTACTCTATGGAGCTGGAAAGAAGGCAAATTGTCATGTGGTGAGTAGTGTGGTGATGTGTTTTTCAGCACTACAATGCAGCAGTCAATTCAATCCAATATTAATAAAAAATCATGCCAAAAGATAACTAGCCAGATTGAATATCCTTGTTAATTCTACAGCTCGAGTGAGCATAAGGTTATTTACAGGTTAGGTTACATAGGTTAAGGCTATGTAACTGCAGTACTTTTGATGATCAAAAAATATTTTTTATTACGAACTGGACAAAGTTTAATACAAAAAATAAAGCACATCAGAATGTTTTTAACTGCTTTTACTGACACCTTAACAGAATACTGAAGGTGTCAGCAAGGTAAATATTTACAATGTGATCAAAAAGTTCATTAGATCTGAATTGTGCCTGTTTATTTAGCATAACACTATTTTATATATCACTATCTAATAAAGGTCAAGTAATTCAAGATATTGTTGTGAGATATAAAGGTCCTTTCTTGTGTTCACATAGAATTTAAAGTTTTGTGATATTCTATATAACATTAACAGGTTCAAATGAAATTATAGTATATGAACAAATACATTCAAGTCTAATTAATTATAAATCTGTGTATCTACTAGAATTTCTTACCTCTTCCTAAATATCTGTTTCTCTAACTCAAAAGTGCTGATAGCAATAAAATCAGTGGATTGGAAAGAGGAAAATAATAACACAAAGAGATACTTTCCATGATGGTGGCTGGTAGAGCATTCAAATCATTATATCATAAAAAGATTGTTATAATAAATTTGGTTCTGATTTTCATTAAATTATTCTTTTATAGTGTAATATGTTATAGCAAATCATGCATAAAAAGAAGAAATTAATGTAATAAAAAAACTCAAATAATTACCTATATTAATGGAAAGAGGATGGAAATTTTTATTAGAATAAAATACTTTTCCCCATGTTATTACTTTGTCTTATGAACCTTAACCAAAAGTAAGTTGTCTTACATTCAAATAATGAAGTTCAATTTACCTCCAAAAACCTACTTGTTCCATTTCTCGAGTTACTATTGCTTGTCAATATTGATGATAGGAATGTAAATTTGTATTGTATGAAAAAATGCGAATTTAAATGGGATTCTAATTCTGGGCCATTCAAGTGAAAGGCACAGTCATTACCATGGAGACTGGCAAATGAAGTAGATAGATAACTGATGGTGAAAAAATGTCAGATTGTTGCTGAGAATTGAACCAGCGTCAAGATCAGCGGATCTAGATATCAGCATACAATCAATCAAACAGCTGATTAAACTAGTGTGCAAGTGAAGAAATATGAAACAACAAGGCATAACTCAAATATGCATATGAAAACTTATTAAAATGTATATATTCAAAATACAACTTACCTATGCAATCTATGACAAGCGCTGAATTTTTCGATCCTTGTTAAATAACCAATAGGTCTCGGTATGGGTGGCATTGCATCTACTTTAAGTAATTGAGGTAGTCTAATAAAAACTGTGCTTTAACTGATATAGTACAGTAAATCCCTGGTTGAATGTAAAGGTACACCTCTGAAAAATAATTATTGATTACGTAACAGTATAACACGTCAAGCTACACAATATAATAAATTACGTAACTAGAATTGTAAATTAATTTCTATTTATAAATAAAAATTATTTTCACTCATTAATATTTGATATCGCTTAAAAATTGTGATAACAGTATTAATAAAAATTATTTTAAAGAATTCATATGTAAAACTCCGATTAATTAAAACTCAACATTAGTATTACCTAATTAAATCCACTTACCAACAATTTGGATTTAATTATTATATGTCATACCAACGGGCCATGCTTGATAAAATTATTAGTATTACTTACAGACTACCACCCTTGTTCATGTAACATCAGCTACCTACGTAAGAATACGAAACCGTGGAACCCGTGGAAGTTATTCCACATACTGACGCTTACCAACATAAACACATTTGAGTCTCCAGACAGTACAGTGAGGAGCCACGAACTCACCCGAAATGAGCCGATAGCTTGCTGTCGGAGCCACGCGCGTATTTCAAATTCAACTTTTAATAAAGAAATGACGGCTTGAACGTGAATGAAATTGACGGCTTTTTGTTTATAATTTTAACATTTAAATAATTACTAATTATTTATGAAAAAATATTTATGAACAAATTATGTACAATAATTTTTGAATAAAAAATAAATATTTGATTAAATATAAATGTATTATTTTGAGTATTTTTATCTTCCTTTTTTTATTGTTTGATTAACCCTTTCACTCAATACACTTTTCTAATATTCCATTTTCGAAGAAAATTTGTACCAACACATTTTTTGATTCGCTTATTATGAATGTTAAATTACTTTTTCAAAATTCAAAATGACGGATCAAAGCGGCGCATAAAAAAATAAAAAATGCATTGTTTTTTTTAAATTCGCCATACAAGGGTTTTTCAATTCGTATATTGCGAATCTTAAATTATTTTTTCAAAATTCAAAATGGCTGACAAAAATCAATAAAACATTGTTATTTATTTCATTAATAATTTTTAATCTATTAGGATGTTGAAAAGTTCTTGTTTCCCAGCATTAAATTCTAATTAAAAACAGCGAAAACTTTTTCGACCTAATAGAATTATGAATTTTTCTATATTTTGTTTCATTGTTAAAATGAGGGAGAAAATTAATTTTCATCAAATTTTTCAATCGAGCATATTTCAGTTACTAATGAAATAATTAAGCAACATATGGTATTTACGGTTACTACTTACATAGGGTTGTGTAAGTAATAACCGTACAAAAAATGATAAATATCCATGACATCAAGCATTTATAGAAAAAAAAAACAATGATAATAATAATTAATAATCATTTAAATGTTAAAATTACAAACAAAAAGTCGTCAATTTCATTCACGTTCAAGTTCAAATTAAAAGTTGAATTTGAAATACGCACGTGGCTCCGACAGCGAGCGATCAGCTCATTTCGGGCGAGTTCGTGGCTCCTTACCGTCGTGTCTCGAGACACAAGTTATAAACACACTCGGCAGCTGGAACAGACACCTGTGAATTATTATATAATTCTGCGGACAGATAGCAGTCATCTTCATAATGTTGGAAAAAATTAACGATTGTCGACATTTTTTTTAATAACACTCAATTATTAAAAACATTTTTGCTGCTGCAGCCAAGGCGGAAATAAGATTTTGTTAACCCGACTTTGTCAGGTGTAGGAATATAGTAAAATATCATCATTGTACAGCTTAATTTAAAAAAAAAAAAAATGGGGATTAAAATTAAAATGTTCATGCCACTATGCAACATTTTCAACTCTTCCATATATACACCAATGAAGCTCTTTTCAAACATTTCACACATTAACTTGAGAAACCTTATGATATAAATGTGACGTACGATCGTTTTTTAGAGATTACTCAAAAGTGACCAGTCAATTAGAATCAGGTGTCGGATTTAGGAAAAAGTGTGTAACCGAAAGTTATAAATTCAAATTTGAACATGGTGGTGTTATTCTATTAACAGCTATTTTACGGAAAACACAATATTTTTACCAAGTAGGAGACCAATAATTGCTTTATAGAATAGCAGAAACTGCACAATAATTAAATATTCCTTAAAGAATCTAAATACAAAGCTCTGCAATCTTTAAAATCTATCATCTACAGATGTCTCATAATTTCTATGATAAGCTTCCTTACAAGGCTGATAAGTTTCGGAAAAGAAAATAAAAGTGACGATGAGTTCAAGAAGAAAGAAAAAAAAAGAATTAATGAAAATTGACACTCATTATAATTTTAATACAGTAATTTGTCTCTATGCCTCTGCCGGTTTTTTCTGTGTCGTAAACAACTTCCTTATTATCTTCATATATCTGGAATCGATTTGAACTTCCGTTCTCCGAATTCTGCATCCTGTGAGAATTAGTTAGAATAAGAATCTCGTTGTACTCCTTGAGATTTTTGTCTGCATATATATGCGAACTCGCTTCTTTCTTAAAAAGCCATTCTATAATCCATGCGTGTCTTAGAATCTCGTGTCACCGATAAAAAAAAATTCCATCGTCTTCATCGAAATGAATAGATTTGTCTCCGATTTTCAAATCATTACTTTCAAAGTGAATTCCGTAAACATTATCAGTCTTAGTCTTTACGGCGTCGAGCATGTACTCTCTAGCTAGTTCGCCTCCGAATTATTTCTTAACCCATTCCACGGCTTGCAGTTTTCTTGTCGGTCCTTGAGCGTTCTTCTATCGAAAGAGTGAAACGTACCCTCTCGGTGGAAACAAAATTCTTTTAGGTGTAAGCCAAACTTCTTCAATTCAGGGACCACCTTCAGTTTGTCGCAAGGAAAGCTATAGACGCTTTCTTTGGCGTTCGTGGTCATCCATCCCGACTGGGGGTTCAATTTCCCTATCATGCGTATACTCTATAAAGGAGTCTGTGAGGCCATAATGTTGTTTTTGCAGTGCCCATCTGGGCTCATCGTATGTGATTTCAAGGTTACAGGGATATTTTATTGCGAGCCCCACCGTCTTCTTCTGTTAGCTGTTGTTGGAGGTTACAGAACAGTGTCGCAGTGTCTGTGATCACCGGCACTAAACCCATCGACATCCTGGCTACGGAACGTGGCATGCGGTATACTTCAAAGAAGGAAGGCCTTCTTATCCCAGGGCGTATGCAAGAGATAGAAGACCAAGGTTTGACTCTTGGCAACTTAGGTGAAACGATTCTTTTATTGGTCGATACACGCATGGTATCTTCCTGATGTTCGAGGGTTGAAAGTGCTTAGGTGGGTGTCTCCCAATCGGTACATAACATAACTTCTGTCAGGTTATGGTACCTTTAGACATAACTTGGTTAGGCGAGGCTGAGCGTACCAGAGTTGTTAGGGAACTTGAGTGAGAAAACTCCCTTCTAGATCTGCGGGTCAATTTGAAGGCCCGTAGTGAACAGACAATTGAGGCTGGCTTCCTCCGTTTTCTCACCCTGTGCAGATCTGAGGGGGTATAAAACAGAACCCCGGGTGGCTAGGGACCGCCGGGGCAGTTTGATTGACCGGAGGTAGGCGTATTGGCATCGAGCCACGGTTAGAGCAGTCTAACTATTTACTGAGAACGAAAGTTTTGTTGTCGGCTGAATGGTGGCTGCGCTTCCGGGGGCATGAATCCCACGCAGCCGTGGGGTGGTAGCGCCGTCCAGACGAGGGCAGTTTAGGTTTGTAACCGTTGTTGGCGGGACGGGGCTGCATCGCCGGGGTATGGTAGTCCATGCAGCCGTGGGTGTTGGTCCGTCTTGACGAGGGCATATGTGATCAAGTAAATGTCACGCGGCAAGTGAATTAATGGGTTGTATTTGATTAATTGTACACAAAGTTGAGTAATTGGTCGATTCCGACCTATAAGGGAACTAAGTCTAAATTACCGTTGTTGCGAGTAACATTTCTTAATTGGTGTGCTTATAATTAAATTACCGATGACAAAGAGACATTTACAGTCACAAGTAGCTTGAATAAATTAAAGAACTAGGCGCGGGGTTCATGCTTCCGCGAAGTTGGTTAGCTTGTTCAGATGGCAACGAGTAGGACATGGAAACTCACTGGGTTGGTCTAGTGGTTAACGCAACATCGCAAATCAGCTGATTTCAAAGTCGAGAGTTCTAAGGTTCAAATCCGAGTAAAGATAAAAATTGTTATACGGATTTGAATACTAGATCGTGGATAACGGTGTTCTTTGGTGGTTGGGTATTAACCACACTTCTCAGGAGTGGTCGAACTGAGATTGTACAAGACTACACTTCATTCACATTCATACACATCATC
>JAAAKQ030116573.1:0-13904 GCA_010016005.3 Zanna intricata
TATATATATATATATATATGTACATTATAGTACAACTTTATAATAGTAATATATTATACAAATGGCACATAACATGACATTTATCCAGTAAATTATTACCAGAGTTCCAGATTTGTTTATAATAATAATAATAATAATAAAATACTGATGAATGCAATGAAATAATAATTGCAAAAAAACAAAATGTTTTTTAAATATATATAGGTGTTTCTAAAATAGTGAGCTGGCTGTACTTTTTCGGATTCTACATATGAAACTAAACAAAAAATATCCTTAGTAAAAATGGCAATTTCTCCTTTGTTCTCCACCGTCTGCCATTTTGTTATTTTTATATAAAAATTTATATCTGAAGTTCAGATACAGGAATCACATTAATATTTGGTAAACATCTTGGTAATAAATTTTTAAAATTGGCAAAAAATCACGACTTAAATACTTTCGCAAATTAACAAATTTTTTTTAACCTTCGGAATCACCATTAAGATATATCTTCAGAGGATGAGATGAATGAATTGTAGCATGTGTGAAAAATGTCATGCCTGACCAGGATTCGAACCTGGGACCTCCGGATGAAAGGCCGAGATGCTACCACTTGGCCATGGAGGCCGGCAAACAAAATGGTGGCCATGTTCATTTTACAATTTGTTATATCTCCATAAATATTATTAGTTTTATCAAAATTTATGTTATTTTCTAAAAATATTAAGCCTTTTATTTTGAACAAAATTACATTTTATTTTTTTTTAATCGGTTAACAAATAGTCGAGTTATGGAATAAAATTGATGTTGTAATTTCGTGTCATATAATTATTAGGTCTATTATTGAAAGAAAATTATTACTTAATTTTATACTAATTTACAATACTAGAATTAACAATAAATAAAAACAATTAATATTTATCAAATTGAACGAAGGTCATGAAAACAAAGTGGAGGATATGAAAACAGACACAAAATTACATCAGTTTTTTCCATTACTCAAAAAACTATTTGTTAACTGATTTTATAAAATAAAATGTAATCTTGTGCAAAATAAAAGGCTTAATATTTTACCAATCACATACATTTCGATAAAACTAATATTTATGGAGATATAACGGGTTGAAAAATAAACATGGCCACCATTTTATAATTTGCAAAGGTATTTAAGTACTGATTTTTTTTTTTAATTTTAAAATTTTATTACCAAGACGCTTACGAAATATTAATGTGATTCGTTTATTTGAACTTGAGATACAAATTTTTATATAAAAATAACAAAATGATGGACAGGGGGAGAACGGAGGAGAAAACGCCATTTTTTCAGAGGATTTTTTTGTTTAGTTTTACAAATAGAATCTAAAACATTATGGCCAGTCCAGGTTTTTGAAATACACTCTGTGTGTGTGTGTTTGTATTTATGTTTGTATGTATGTATATATATATATATATATTTAAAATCTGTTACTTTTTCATACGTAGGTAGGAGATAATCTTTTTTTAACTGCTATAAAATTAGTAACGAATGCAGAGCTTTTCATTATATCTTGGGACTGATTATAAAAAAAAAAAACAATAGTGCAGTAAAAAATGTTTCAGTAGAAAGGTAGTAAAATTAATAACAGTATTACTTAAGGGATTCATGATCTATTATTGTATTATTTTATCTGCATAAAAATAACAATACAATATCAATAAAACACTAATGATATAATGCTTGACAAGTGTATGTATATATATATATATATATACTGTATATCTACAAATTACTACTCGATTTGTTGTAGATTCCACTTCTTGTTGAAATGAAAATGCCCTTTTTTATCTATTTATCTTAGCGACAGCTTTCAGAGAATAGTAATTTTTTAGTTCTTATTATCTATAATACAATCTTTATATAATTATATACATAAATCGTTGTTAATCTTTCGTGAAAACTTCTAGACACACTACAAATTAAAATATAATTTTTTACAAAGGTAAATACGTGCATGTTAGTCGACAGGTTCTTTTAGCATAATTCAATATCATATATACATTAAAAACATTAAACATAATTATAAATGTATTATATATATATATGTCTACATATTACATAATGTTTTTATTTTTACATCTACTGTAAAAATAAAAACACAAACATGGAAATTATTTCACACAGACCTAAACGCTGAACACAGCAATATTAATTGAGCATTTAATTTCAAAGGCACTTTATACAAAAATTAATGTATTCAGATTTCTTCTTTTTTTTTTTAAATGTACTTGAGTGAAAATTTTCCTGAGGAGCTGAGTTTAGCGCTAACACTTAAAAATCTGAAAAATTCTAAGTACATAAACATATCTTAAATTTTATTTTTAATCTTACTTGTATAGAACATCAATTCTGCCCAAAATTTCAAATGAAAAAATAAACTAACTGATGTACCCAATCTTAAAACAATTTTTGTATCTTTACAACATTTAATTATTTAACAATTTTAATTTGTACTCTACTTAAGGGAAGAATCTCTTGTTTGTTGTTATAATGAATTAACCAATGTGCTTCTTAATTATAATGTTTTTTAATGTTCTAAAAAAAAAAAACAGAAAATAGTAATAATTGAAAGTATCTGCTAAAAGTAACAGCACACAAAAGAACAATAAAATTAACTTTTAGTAATGAAATTACTTTTTAAAATTTTAATGACATTTAAATAATGAGTTATGTAAATAATGATTTATGAATTTTATCTTTACAATAATGCATTATTATGTAAAATGTTTAACTTAACATTGATTTTGATGATGATGATGGTAATAATAATTGATTTGACAATAACAAAAAAAAAAAAAAAATTAAATATAAACAGTTCAATTTATTGGTCACACCTTTAAATCAGTAATAAACTCATTTTATTCTTCAATATTCATTGTTTCATAAAATTAATTTATTGCTGACAATTGTTGAATTTGGAAAGTAAAAATAAATAAGGAATTTAAGGTTGAATTCATCAGTTTAATTATTAACATAATTAATGAACTCATGGTAATTATTTTTATGGAGTTTTTTTAATTAACATTAATTAATTTACCGAAATTTATTTTACATTAGGCTGATAATTAACTTTATTTCATTTAGTTTCGAAAGTTTAATTATTTTGACTAAATTTATACTAATTTATACATATTAACTTGTTTACTTAACACATACACATACAGAATTCACACACATATAAGCTTGTATAAAAAAAAATAAATCCTTAGCGTTAGAATAATAACAGTTATTTAAAATCTATAAAAATAAGATTGAATCAAAAACTTTTCTGAAAAGTTTATTAATTTGTTTTTTGTAAACAATAAGAAGTTACTACTAACAATATTCAATCAGCTGATTTCTGCCAGAATATTGTCCGGCAGAAATCATTCATTTAAATCAAAATCATAATCAGAATAAATTAATCATTCATTTAAATCTGTCTGTACAGACATTTTTTCATCAATTATCCTAATCATTACAACAAGGTAACTGTAACTGTGTTTCAACTTGTGGTTACTAAGTAAAAAAAATTTATTTTATTATATTTTTGTATAAATTCTTAAAATAAGATTATAATCAGTAAATTTAATAATAAAAAAAGATTTAATAAAAAAAAAAACCATTTACAGAAAGCAGACTAAGACAAAAACAGTTTTGCTTATTAAAATTAAAAAAAAAAATTAATTTCATTTAATGGCAAGGAAGTTTGTTTTAAATTTCAAATAGAGATAGATTATTGTTTACTTGAAAAAAAAAATAAACTTGCCTTATTAAAGTAGTAATAAAAGCGAGATTTAAATAGTTCTGTAATATAATTTGCTTACATCAAAAATTAATTTAAACATCAGAAAAACATTTTTGAAAGTACATGTTTGGAGTTAATGAAACTTGGACGATCGGTATAGCTGAGAAGAAAAGATTAGAAGCTTTAGAAATGCGGTGCTATAGGAGAATGTTAAAAATCAGACGGCTGGATAAAGTGACAAATAAAGAGATGTTGCAGCAAATCGATGAAGAAAGAAGCCATTTAGAAAAATATAGATAAAATAATAGACAGACTTGAATGTCACATATTAAGGCATCCTGGAATAGTCTCACTTTGTTATTCGAGGGACATATAGAGGGAAAATTGTGCAGGCAGGCAACCAACATTTGGAATATGTAAAACAAATTGTTAGGGACGTAGGATGTAGGTGGTATACTGAAATTAAATGACTGGCACTAGGTAGGGAATCTTGGAGAGCTGCATCAAACCAATGAAATGACTGAAGACAAAAAAAAAATAGTTCTGTAGTCAAAAGAAAAAGTAATTTGTGCTTCATTAATGAATTCTTATACTTGTGTTTATTATAAAATTTTATTGTGTAAAAAATTAACAAATGACTGTATTCATGTGAAATATCAGGCAATCAGTACATATTTTTTGGAAATTAAATTCTGTTAGAAAGTTGTCACTCATTTATTATATGTTCTTAAACTTAATAAATTAGCTTGAAAAACATTAAACTTTTGGTTAAAACTTAATAAGCGTAAAATTATTATTTTATTTTTTATTATTATTTAAAAGAATGTTCGGTTTTTATGAATTTTATTATTAATTACACCAAAAAAAATTTACCATAAAACATATATATCTATTTAATATTGTATCTAAGTATGGTACCATTATACATCAAATGGTAATTTAATCAAGAAATCTTTCAAGCCAAATAAAAATTATTTACTCAACGCTGAGTAAAGAAAATGAGTAGTGAAAATTACAAGGAATGTTTTATTGTTTTTAAATTTTATTTTAATTAACATAAAACAAATGATAATTAAAAATGAAAATGCATTATATTATCTGACCTGGCAAAGTATAAATTGATTCTATATGTTTGAATCAAATTAAGACGGTTACTTTTTTAAAGTTTCAACCATAAAATTCCTATATAATAACTGTCAAAAAATTAAAGGTTTTATGATATTTAATATTATTTGACAAATTATATTAAAAAAAGATTATTATTAATTCCATTCTAATTAAAAATTTTTATTTGTATTTTATTCTGAATCAATATGAAATAATTTATTGTAATCGTTGGAAACTATTACTCCGAAGTAATGATTAGACACCATTATGAACAGATTGTAAAAATAATACCTGCCAGCACCCACTGGCAGACCAAACTATTAATAAAAATTGGCACCTGAGAAATTTAAAACAGATAAAACTGTTGAGCTGAATTATTTAACTATTCTGGCTGTAATTTTATTCTACTGTTAATTATTTTTATTATTCTGATGTATTTAAGAAAAAATATTACTGCTATCACATAAAAATAAAGTAATGACATTAGTTTTTTGGCAGCCAAAGTGACAACACTATGAAGTTACTAGTAAAGATAAGTTATTAGAACAGTTGATCTATATTAGATATTAATATTTTTACTCTATTGTTGCCTCATGAGATGTAAACAAACTTTCTGTAAAACAAGTTTTTGTTGTGCATTACAAAAATGAGTGATACTAATTACGAGCAACGTTGTGCAATCATGTTTTATGTTAAACTCAGTGACAATGCTACTGAAACTTTTTAAAATTGAAAAGGGCGTATGAGATAATGCTTTGTCACGAGCCCAAGTTTTTAGGTGGTTTAAACCATCTTCAGATGGCTGGGAATCAGTTGCGAACGATCCACGCTCTGGAAGACTTATCAACATCAAAAATTGATGACAATGTTGAACGAATCAGACATTTGATACGTTATGATCAGAAATTAACTGTCAGAATGATTGAAGAACAATTGAATTTGAACCATACCACACTCAATCAAATTTTGACAAACAAATTGGGACAAACAAAAAGTTTGTCCCAAAAAACCTCACTGTTGAACAGAAAAGCAACAGGATGGAAGTGTGCCTCTATTTTCTAAAGCAAATTGAAACTGATCCAAACTGATTTTATGAAAAAATGTTACTACTGATGATGAATCTTGGATATTTGAATACAACCCAGAAACAAAATGCCAAAGCAAGGAGTGGCACATTTCATGTTCCAAAAAAAGCAAAAATGAGTAAATCAAAAATCAAAACTGTGCTAATTTGTTTTTCATAGTAATGGCATTGTCTAGAAGGAGTTTTTCCTACAGGATAGACTAGTAAATCAATATGTTTACCAAGGAATTCTTGAAAGACTGTAGAAAATAATTGCCCGTGTGAGACTAGCCATCAAACACAACTGGATGCTGCATCACGACAATGCACCTTGTCACATTGCACTGTCAATTTATGAGTTTTTGGCAAAGAAAAACATTCCTGTTGTTCCTGAACCACCTTATTCACCTGACTTGAGCCCCTGTGACTTTTTGCTGTTCCTGATTTTAATAAGGACACAATTTCAGAACAGTAGAAAATATTTTTAAAAAACTGTAACTGATCATCTAAAGAATATTCCAGTTTCTGAATTCCAACACTGCTATGAAGAGGGGGAAAACCGTTTGAAGCGTTCCCAAGGGAACTATTTTGAAGGTAATAGACTCCTTGTATAATTTGATTGTAAATAAAAGATTTTTTTCTGAATCAGTCTCATTACTTTATTTACAGACCTCATATTCCAAGTAATATATTGTATTCTGTACCCTACAATGAATCTTTTCTATTTATGGAAAAGTTACCTCCTTATTTAACTTGATTTATGTTCAAATGAGTGGTACTTAATTACTAATTATAAGTATTCAATAAATTTTGTTCATAATGCTCACTCATAATTTGTAAAATTTACATTACATTAATATATTATTATATAATGTGTATTAAATAATATACATTATATTATTATATAATAATCATTAAATTCTTTTATCAACGGTAATGTCATTTTGGGTTATCAAGAAAAATTTGTGTTACATTATGCTCTGTACCATTACGATCTACAAATAACTGTTTTTCACTGTTCCCTGAAACATTTAATGATGAATAGCTAATATAATTACCTGGTTCAGTCCATTTGACTTTCCTCTGGGCAGGTTCAGGAGGTGTTCTCACAGGGATACGTGAGCCACCTGCTTTAATCGAAGTAACACTGACATTATTTCGTTGCCTATCTGGTCTGACTATTTGTAACTTGCCATTCGAGCCGTTATCTAACATTACAGGTTCTGGGGAAGATGACTTAAGAGCCAAAATTTGTTCATCTGACATATTTTCATTTGAAAATGTCGGAGTGACATGAATATTACTATCTTTTCCGATGTTACTTGTCTCTTGATGAATAACAATGTCAAGACTGTTTGGTTGGCTTATTGACACCTGACAGATATCACCAGAATTAAATATTTTGTCAGAAGCGAATGTTGGCAGAATTTCTGGTTCTGTTGAGTTAATGGTATTGATATCATGTTTCGTTGTACCTGAAAGAATGAAATGCGGGACCGCATGATTTTCACCATCATTGTCAGTTATAATTTCTACGGTGTTACTTGACTGAGATTCAAAAAGTGAATTATCTGATAAATTATCGGCAGTTCTATAATTACTAAGCAAAGGTTTTTGGGGATTCAGAATACTGCTGTCCCCATATTCTAAAGGAGTGTTTACTGCAACTTTATCAGGTGTTGTGACTACTTGAATTTCTGTTATGTATGTAGGCATAGGAGAGGTAGGTAAATCAGGAGGTACGTCATCTTCATCGCTATTATGTTCTTTACTAGTACCGTTTACTGCAGTTAAAAATTGCTCTCCAGATGAATTCGAAAGATTCATATCCCAGCTACAACTACTGACATGCATATTGCTTATTCTTTCTGAATCGTTTGGAGAAGGTAAATCATGATACGGTGTGGAACTTACAATATCGTGAGATTCAGGACTCTTTTCTGGAGTTGAAAAACCACTGACTCCAGCATCTGTTTCTTCATCATCAGACAAAACTGTACACTTCCAGTGAACAGCATCTTCTAGTGTTCCCCAGTCAGATGACTTTTTCAATCTAGCCTTTATCCCATTGTCTAATCTAGCACCTTTACAAAAAGGAGATCCTCCCTCATCTGAAAACTCCTCTCCCTGAGGTGGCAACGGTGCTTTTCTTTTTTTACTACCTCCTGGTGTACCATCAGCCAGATCTAATGAAACAGCTCTTTCGAGTACTACCATAGGCTGTTCATCATCTATTCGTGAAAGATCACCAAGAGATGCAGCTTTCCTGTTGCTTTCTGTATCTGGTGCATGGTGAACTGTGATATGAGATGCATTCAGTTCAATCGTTGTTCCACTTTTATCTCCTGCTTCAGAATCTGTGTCAGCTGAATCAAGGCTATGATTTTTTTCTGAAATTGTATCGTGGATATTTTCATCTTCAGTATTATCTTGCTTTGTTGTCATTTGAGGAGGCTGAGGAGCTTTTCTTTTACCCTTTTTAGGAAGATGTTGACTGTCTCCTTCATTTGAACTTTCTCCACCACTGCTATCCTTCCTTTTCCTTTCGGTTTCAACTAAAGACTTTCTATTGCTTCTCGCAGCCATTCCAGCTCTTTGCACTTCCAGCGGTACATCAGTTACATCTGAAGAAGTTATAGATCCATTTTTAAATGAAATATTATCAAACTGTTTACTGAAGATATCTTCTTTCTGTAATACCATTTCATCTGTTTCTCGTTTGTTGTTCTGAACAATAATTTCCTCTTCAGACCCTTTTGTACTGGATGGAGAAGTTTTTAGTGATGTAATATCCTCCGGATCTTTATCAAGTTTGTGAACGATCGGCTGTAACCTTTCTTTTAAATTTTGTATTCCTTTCACAAGAATTGATTTAACGTTACTTTCTTTCGTAGCAGGAGATGGTGTTTCCTTCCTGCTACCGTCATCTGTTTCATCATAAAAGTTTGAATTATTGAAGTTTTGCCCGATATCTGATAGATCAATTTCTTCCATATGAGACCTTAAAGTGTTTGATTTATGTTCAGTTTTTGGACTAGATGAAGACTGAACATGAGTACTCTCGATCATGGAATTTCTTACATTTTGATGTTTTTCTGGTTCAGTTGCTCTTACTGGTTCAGATGGAGGTAAAACTCGCACACCAAATTTTTGAAGTTTATCAATCGGAGAAGTTTCAATTATAGCTGGTTTAGATAAATCTCCATTGCTAACTTCAGGAATACTGGCAGGTTGCTCAGGGCTCATTCGATAAGAGCCAGATTTCTTTATCTGTAAAAATAAAAAATTATGAAATTTAATAATTTACCAAGTTGTTATTAATTAAACAAATATAGAAATATCCTACTGAAATTTAAAAAAAATAAAAGTAAAATAGAAGAATTTTTTTAATGATATGCCCAAAGGAACGAAACATAAATCCCAAATCTGTCCATGAACTAAAACTAAAATCTAAAACCACCAGTTAAAAATAATAATCCACCCAATACAAGAAAGGCACAGCAGCAAGGGACATCAGTCCAGGCTCTGTGAATTGTAGGGAGGAAATGTAAACTCCTGCCACCCTTGTGTTCCGTTCTGTTCCAAATAATTTTCACTGACTCATGAACAAATTTATTTTCTTTAAATAAAATAAAATGAGATAATAAAATTATTTTGAAATTTTTGTGTCAAATCTAAGCTTAAAGTTATAACTATACTGATTATGAATCAAATTCTGAAGAAAATTGTAGTGATAGTTCTAGTGAATCTAGTGAAGGAATTAGTGAGGAAAGCGATGATAATAATGATGACGCACCAGACCCTTCTAAGCACGTATGTACTGTGACTCAGATAAAAACAAAGTGAATGGAATCTCACAAAAACTCAAAATAACCCCATTATATCTTCTTTTACCGAACATAGTAGTGTTTGTGAAGATATATTGAGTAAGTTTGTATCAGATCCATCCTTCACAACTTTTTTTCAGATTATATGGAACTTTTTTTTGATAAAATTTCTGACGAAATTAATGCATACTCTATGAAGCAACCGAAAAATCCCATTAGGAAAAAAGTTGAAAGATGATGATAAATAGTTTCAAACTACTGCATATGAAAATAGAACTTACTTTGCTTTAGTAATTTTGATGTTGCAGGTGCAAAAATCTGCATATCCAATTGTTTCGGAGTAAAAATTGACACACTCATATTTCAAGAAACAATGGGCAGGCATAGATTCAAGCTAATTTCATGTTTATTGTATTTTACTACTGACAACAATGAAAATGATAAACTAAAATAAATTAGGCCTATCATACAACATTTTTCTACAAAATTTTCCCAATTATATCTCGCTTATCAGAAAATATTTGCCAGGGAATTTAAATAGGATTTCCAAGCCAAAATCAAGATGCCATTATATTCTATCATGGCATAAGATGTTTTATGGAGGACCAACATGTATATATTATGTATAGTAGCTGATGTGATGTATTCGTTTAAATGAATAAGTACCATTTCTTGGTTAAACGATTATTTATTGTTATAAATGGTAGTATATATGTTGATGACGTTGAAGGTATAATAGTATATAACATAGTATAATCTTGAGTAGTATAATTTTCTTGTATCATAATTAAACTTATGAATAATAAACTTATATAATGACAACACGACTTATGAATATTTTACTTATGAGTGACATGTTGCAACTAACTTGTATGAAGTACTACGAGCTACTGGCCGAGCATCTGGAATTGAACAGGCTCTTGCCTGGTTTCTCTACTGTAACTGAATATGACTCGAATCGAATATCAAGAACGAACCGACCATGTCGGTGTCTACCTTCAACGCTCTCAACGCATAGAACGTAACATAAAAACGTAATATATCATATAATATTTCATACATACAACATAACATAAGAATGTAACAGGTACTGCAAAACCATTTGGTTATAAAAATTCAGTTTAATTTCTTATTAAAATCCAAATTAAAATGAGAATTTTGGTATTTAATTCATTTATAATAATCTAATATGCTAAATTAATGAAATTTTGACAGTAGTAGTAGACTTATCTTATCTGACAATAAAAATTCAGTTTTATAAGTTTGACATGAATGAAAAAAACAATACAGTTTTTTTCTTTATTTTGTATCTTCCTTTTCTTTCTGTTGTTTACAGTACTTTTTTCATTCTTTCCAAGAGTGCTTGTTTTTTCTATTCTGTAAATCTTCTGAAGCTGTTCTCTGGTTTTCCTTTTCATCCAATTTGAAATCCTTAATCATTTTTCAAAACTATTTTTATTTATTATTTTTTTTCTAATCTTTACTTATTTTTTTCTAGGTCTTGGTTTACTTCTTGGTGGCACCCTATTTTTATTTCTTTATCTTTTTAAAAGTTAAATGATTGTTCTGTAAAATCTACTGTCACTCTTTCTATATATACAGCAAAAAACCTCATTCTTCTTTTTTTGCAATTCTATTTATAAATCTTCTATTTATTGTTAAATTTCTTCATTAGGTTTTATCCTATAACCTTTCTCTGTTTCTCTAGATCCAAAAATATCAAGCAATTTATTTTGCTCGTCTTTTGGCTGTTTTATGACATATTTTATTTTTTTCAATTATTAAAAATTTAGTTTTTCCTCATTTTCAGATCTTATTCTTGATTTAAAAAATTGATATTTATATATTTTATGCATTTTGGTAAACGTTACATAAGTGCATTTGAACTGACTTAAATAGTTTACACCATTGTTGCATCATGATTACTACATTTTAATTTTGACCACCATTTTGAGGTGAATCTGACAGCTGTTGCAGCCATTTTCTAATTATATAATCCCCTAATGATACTTAATCTGAATCCAAAATCAAAATCTAAGACGAAAGGTGTTTACACATATACACACATACATATTGAATTCAATAACAAACTGTTCATTCATTGATAAATATAACTAACAATATTAAAAAAAAAATTGTGACAATGTAATTTATATTTCACAATGAGTTCATTTATAATGAATTTTATTTAAATTTTAAATTGTTTAGTTAATAACAATATACTAGAGAAGTGTAATTTATCTATTTAAAATAAACTTATTCTAACCTGGGAAATATCAGATATTGACTGGCTTCGATAGAACGGATGGCAAATCCGTTCAGCAGGACTTACTGAAGATCGTTTGTTTCTCAAAAGAGTAGATGGTCGAGAAGAAGATCCATTTTCAACCTCCAGTTGTACTTCATATGGGGATGCGTAACTTAAAATAGTTAGTGCATCCTCAAATACCATATGTCGAAAACTGATTCGAATGCTTTCAATCCGATCACCTAATAATTAATAATGAATTTTGTTAAATACCAATAGTTTTGAAATCACAAAAAGAAAATATAATTTTATGAAATTAATAACATAATTATTCAATAATACCACTATAAATCTATCAATAACCGATTACAATTTTTGTTTACGTTAGTTGATATCAACCTCTGTAGCCAAGTGGTAGCATTTTGGCCTTTCATCCGGAGGTTCAGGGTTCAAATCCTGGTCAGGCATGGCACTTTTCACACACGCTACAATTCATTCATGTCATCCTCTGAAGATATAACCTAATGGTGGTTCCAGAGGTTAAACAAAAAAAAAAAAGAAGTTTATATCTGATTTTTTCCTTATCTTACAAAAGATGTTTAATAAATTATGGAACAATATTTAATAGGTTAAGAGGTTCAAAAATAAATGTTAGAAATGATGGAAACTTTTTTTAATTAATAATGAAAGTTAATTAATAATGAAAAGTCAACTTATGAAATAGATCAGTAGTTCTTACACTGGGATATACAGATACAATACAATAAAAGACTTATTATTATGTAAAAAAAAAAAAAAACACTAACATTTTGGTAATAATATAAAAAAATCCCTTTCGGCATGTCAGAAGGTGGAGGTAGATTTTACCAGTGCTAAGTAGGGATAAAAAAGATTTCCACCTTAAAGTTAAAAAAAAACTTCAAATTTACTCAATACGACAATGATTGCATGTGAAAAAAGTTTCATGTTTAGCATACGACAAGCCCCATCTTCTTACAATTCCAGCAATATTTTGGTTATCCCTTGCTGTAAGAGTTGGTCATTTCAAAATTGTTTAAAGCTGAAGTTTTGGGTAATGTTTAGAGGATTAACGAACACTTTAAACGGATTCGATTCTGTGCCCATTAAGAGAGGTATGATTTTTTTATTTGTCTTCGAAACCCCATTTTTCCCACCCCTTGGGCCAATCAATGGGTGATGATATCAAAAAACTTTTTACTTTGTTTTGTTTGTTTTTTTCAAAAAAGCCCTCTCCCCAGTTTCATCCCCATGGTCCGATTTTGCCTATTAACGAACTCCACCAAGATTTTGGGCTGGTATATTTTATGTATCAATTTGAAAGTGATTGGCACAAAATTACAGCAGTTATAATGTCCAAAGGAAAGTGAAAAAAAAAAAAAATATATATATATATATATAAATAAATTTTTGAACTGATGGTGGGTTTAGATACTCAAAGTTTTCTGGAAGTAGAATCACAGACCCATTTCAATAAGTAGCTTTCTTATGAAATCTACCTAATTATTAGTACAGCAGTTATTTATTACTGTTAATATTTATTTATTATTACTAATACAGTGGATTGATGGTTCTCAAACTTTTTTTTGTATAATACAAAATATTTTATCATGCATATACTTTTCCTTTGATTAGAAAAAATTATTTATGTGTTTAACAACATTAAGAATATCAATTACTTGGCTAGTAGGAATGAACACATAATGCTGATGGAATCTTACATGTCGCAGCATGTATATGACTTTACTGTCCTAAACAAGCACTGCTTCGCACATGTACGAACAAATTTCTTAATATTTACTATAAAAGGATTGCTGTTCTTTCCTCCAGCAGTTAAGAGTCAGTTGTGGGTATCCTATAGGTAGATAGATACTGTTGCTTCTGGTGTTTTATACAGG
>JAAAKQ030116606.1:3515-13903 GCA_010016005.3 Zanna intricata
GTATTAGGTTTAGAAAAGTCCATCCGCCTCACATTAACTCCTCAAGCTACTCATAGTATGATTTTCGATCGGATTCATTTAGGTTCCTTCAGTATAACTTCTTTTTTACCTTGTAATATTTTTAAAAAATACTAAAGAATTTATTTATCTTTCACTCGTGTATTGCCTGATTTTTTTACATCGAGTGCTAAATTTTGTAATTTTTATTAAAAAAGTAAATAAATCAGTATAAAGCGTTGTTCGAAAAACTTAACGATTTTAAAATATAACTGATGAGGTTATCCCTCGTTAAGTTTCTGAATAGGGGAATTTATGATTTTTATCATTATGGTTATAAAACTATGCTTATAAACTACTCTCTTCTTCTTTTTAGCCTCCGGAACCACCGAAGGTACCTCATTTCAGAGGATGAGTGAGGGTGATATGTATGAATGTAAATGAAGTTTAGTTCTGTCAGTTTCAGGTCGACCATTCCTGAGATGTGTGCTTAATTGAAACCCAGCCACCAGCATCCACGATCTAGTATTCAAATCGGAATAAAAGTAACTGCTTTTACTATATTTTGAACCTCATAACTCTCGATTTCGAAATCAGCTGATTTGCCATGACGAGTTTAACCACTAAACCAACTCGGTGGGTTTATGCTTATAAACTGGGGATTGGGAAGCAAAAATAATATAAACATTCCTACAAAGAATTCTGACTTAAAAATTGCTTTTAGCAATTAAACCACGTAGATTGTTCATAATATGTTATAACGAACAGAATAGTCAAAAATGGAAAGAAAAGTAAGTAATTTAAGAAAGAAAAATTGTAACTTGTTGATAAAATTCTGTTTCTGTTGTATTTAAATAAAAATTTATTTATTTACTCTATTTTGACACACGTTAGGAATTTTCCATCACACCCTTATTATAATATAAATTATTCACAGGATCAGAAAGAAAATTCAAATGAAAATCTTCAATTAAGTTATAAGAGAAGCAATTAATTTTAATTATCTTAATTAGTAGAATGTTTTACCTATTTTCATTGTTTTATTTATTAAACAAAAATTATAGTGTTTTTAGAAAAACATATATATTTAAAACATTACACTTTAAAATTAATTTTAATGGTAGAGAATTAAATACATATTTTTTTAAACTGTATAAATTTTTTAAACTATTATTTAAACAATACCATTTTAAACTAATAACAATTTATTAGTATATTTTTTAATTAAAATATTATTTCAAGTAATGAAGTACTGATATAGGCGATTGACTTGGCACATGGGAAGTCGGAACCAATACAGAAGGTAGTATATACGAGTAACACAAGTTTAGGCGTCAAATAGAATGCCTAGATCGTACCGGTAAGGTAGGTGGGATCTTCGAACGTAATGGTAAGAAGGGGATAGCTGTCGCTATGAAAATGCACTCTACCACTTTACTGTGTTTGAGTTATGCGTTGAGTTTCCGTTCAATTCCTTCTGACCAAAATTAATAATTGTTCTTCTTCTTTTGGGTAGCTTATATCCAAAGCTGGTGAGGTCCGCTTGGTGACTGCGTTAACGTCATTTGGCACGGCAGTGAGCTACAGCGGGGTGTGAAGTGTGTCTACGTGAAGCCATATCGGCCCAGCGTTGCTTTGGGCAACTCTTCGGTAGTTTTTCGCCGACGGTCAGCTTTTAGGCATACAGCTTCTAGGATAGAGTCAACATCGGCATGCAGGATGTGGCCGAAACATCTCAGTCGGCTCTCGCGTAGTTTGTCGGATATGGGCGCAATTTCGAACTTATTTCGTAAAAAAAAACCAAAAAATAATTATGTAAGCAAATCAATGACATAGTTAAAACGTGCCAAGCCAGTAGAACGGTAGAATCCATATTCACATAACACCATGATGGCGTTCCATCCATTCTCTTGGTCGCGAGCCATTAGTCGGCATTATAGGTCACTGCGAATCGGAGGATGGTTTGATAAACTTTTGGCTCGATTAACAGTTTAATTTATTTCTCGCATGTGATACCAGTCATCGTCTTCCACTTCAGCCAGCCTGAGTTGATATGCGTTACTGATTTCTTCAAACAGTAGGCCGTTATCGGTGAGCGTTGAGCCCAGATATTTGAACCAGTTGGTGCGCGGCCACGGTTCTGTTTCGTGCCGGATTCATGTGTCTGTTGATACGATCTTCTTTTGGTCAATTCTTAAGCTGTATTGCGCGTGTCAGCCGTTCCACGTCGGTACTTCGTCTACAGTTGGTGTTTATTTTTGGCAGCTATCAGTCGCTTAATGTTTTCCACCCTTAACCAATTAATAAGTTTCTGAAAGTCTATGTAACATTAGATTATACACTATTAAAACCAAAAATAGATAATGAATATTTTTTCAATTTTCATTATCCATCAACTAAATTACGTTTAGCTGATAAATAAGATTAAATTTAAACTCTGGTTATTCATTAATATATTGAAAACTAAAAATTAGTGAAAGTATTGGAAAGCATTCCAATATTTTTATATGAATTATTAATAATTGCGAAAATGTACTTTATTATATTATTATCCCTGTTTGTAGTAATATAATATTGTAACATATATCTGTCTAATTGAAATAATATAGAATACATAATAAATTTATTATGCATGAAATAACTAAAACTTTTAAATACGACCACAGATTCTACAACAGTAATAACTAATACAGTTTATCCGTTAATATTATGCATATGTTTTATAAATAGGTTAAGTACGGCTTAAGATAATAGTTATTATTTTTGTATTACTATTATCATTTTATTAGTCTTGTCTACGAATACTAGTTTGAAAACTTTTTATTGAACGTACGCTAGCTAGTAGTGAAAGCAGTAATTGATAAAAAAAATAACTAACTGTTTTACTGAGATAATTTTAAAGCAACAAAAGTGATAGACATTAACAAAAAAAAAAAAAACCGTAAGCAACTTTAATTACTTCGTTTAAGGAATGTATTTTTTTCATCCTTATTAAAACAAAAATCATTCATATATAATAATCAAATAAATTTGATACAAAAGCGCGTTTAAATCATGTCATAGCTAAACAATTCATTTCTAATTAACACCGACATCCTGGCTACGTATTTAAACGGAAAGAACATAATGAAGTGATATTTTACGGGATCATTAATGCTTTCCGCTAAATTAAAGAGCCGGTAAACTATAAGGAAGGTGTTATATTAATTAGGATGGAGTACATAAAAGGATTTCAGTGTTGTATGTCGGGTCGGTGTTACGGCTATGAAGAGCGATGGCGGGGTGGGAGGTTAATAATTGATGCTCTTGGTTATGAGGGGGGAATGGGTGGTATATAAGAGGGTGGATAAAGGAAGGTCTGAAGTGTACGCATGATGGGGGGGAAGAGAAAAGAAGTCCAGAAGTTATGGAGGCAGGCCAGACGGACGAGGCGACTAAGAAGTTGTGTGTTGCCTGTTATAAACAAGATTCGATAATATCTAAAACTACTTGCTAATTAATTTTGTGTTGTTAAAAAAAAAAAATAAATAAAATAAAAATAATAATTGCTGTATTCGAGAATATTTTTATAATACTAATTTGTAAATAATATTATTCAGTTTTATCATAAAGTACCGGCTTAATTGAAATTGTGGTTTCCATTTTCAATTTTAAATACATAAATCGGGTGTCGTTATTTAAACCCTAATGTTAAGAAAGTATTGATAACATTAATTCAAATCGAAATAATATAATCGATTTATTTTAGTAAAATAACTTGGATATATATAGAATTAATTTATTAAATAACATAGGAAATTGAAACTCAAATATGGACTAGACTAAAATTAAATATATGTTCCAGGTCTTAACAACAAGACTTGTTGTTAAGAGAATAATTTTATCCGTGGATATATCACTTTCAATGAATTTGTATTACATTTTAGTAGATTCATTTCAAAAATTCTTATTATTTGCTAAAGGTTTATAAAACCGACTTAAAGATAACAAATGTGATGATAATCCGAGTTGTATACAATGACTAATCGGACAACAGCAAAAGAAGCTAAATATTTAAATTATTGTTTCAAATCTCCAAAAATAATTCATTTATTGTTTGAATGTAGACAAATTTTATTTGAAACAGAATTAACCTTTCTAGAAAAAAGTTTTCTGTCTGATATAAAGAAAGAAAAAAAGTAAACTGTCATAAAATTTTGAATTAAAATTGTCTTTTTAAATTAAAAATATATAATAAAATGGACATAAATTTTTTGTAGCAATCAAGCATAATTAAGAGTTTAATTAATGCTATTAAAAAAGTCTATGTAGCATAAAAAAAATAACAGAGATGAGATTTTATATAAAATATTTATGTTATATAAAAATAAATAATTATCCTGTATGAGATAACTTAGTAAAAGTTGGCTCTCGAGTTGTGATTTAAAAAAAAAGATAAGAAAATTTTGTTCATGATGTTAAACAGACATTCAAGAGATCTCATACATGAAGAAGAAGAAAAATAAGAAAAAGGAAAAGGTTACCCTAAGTGTATATAAAGGGGGTGAAGGAAACCAAGTATAAGATAAATTTACGTTAAGGGAGGCAAGGACAGGTTTATGAATAATAAAGAAACCGGTTATGGAGGGGTACGTGGTTGTAAGGAGGTGAAAGGGTTAGTGTTAGAAAAAAGAGAGTACATCTATGTCGCCATGTTTATACTTCTGCATTGCGGCTGTATTCCTGACAAACCCTATAGCAGCGGTGAGGGTGCTAAATTAAGCTGTAATAGCACTTAAAATTCACCCTTACTACCTTCAGATATCGTAATATTACAACAATCTTTCTTAATCTAAAATGTTTTGTACCGTAATAAATTTAACTGTTGTCGTTTAAAATATTACGTTAAGTTAAAAAAATTACAATCAAAATCAACGTAAAATTTTTAATATTTAATGTAGAAAAATCCAACGAAAAACAGAATATTTATGTAATATTACTTAATACCTAGTTCTGGAAAAAATATATATCTTAATATAGATATACCAGATTCCTTAGAAATTTACGAGTTATCAGTTCCTAATTAAAACTGTTAAATAATTTTTATATTTCATAAAATAACAGTAAATTAAACTTTCAAAAACTTTTATTTATAAATCAAAAAGATAAGGAAAAACTATTATAATATTTCCAATTTACTTAATAAAATAAAGATCTTCAGAAAAAACGTTTTGAAATGTAAATTCATTTACTGTAAAATTTGAATGAAATCATAGAAGAAAAAATTCGAATAAAGAATCGAATCATAGATTTACAGTATGACATAAATACTCGTATTTCTATAAACAGAATAGTGTAAAAGCCTACGTTGATTAAAACAATTTTACAAATGTTCAATTTTTTGTTTTTTATTTTGTTTGATAATTTGAGATATGTCGGTAAAAAACAAAAATCTACCTCCTTTATATTTTCATTTTAACAATTATTTTTCCAAATTAAAATAAATTAAAAATAAAAAGTTTCTGTTAATTTATTTTAATTAAATAAAATAAAAATACTTTTTAAAATTTAATTTTAGGAATTAATTATTTAATCCATAATTAGAAATTAATGAAATCTTTATCCTTTAAAATAATAGAATTAAAATCACTTGTACCAAAAAAAAAAGAAAAAGACTTATATTAAAGGGATGATATTACTGATAAACAGTATTTTTTTTTTCATATAAAATCTATTTAAATTGTATAAATCGTAATATAAAAATTTCATGATAAAAATTCAGTTTGGAAAGTTTGCATATTTTGGTACCATTATTTATTTATTAGAAATTCGATACAGGTGCTAAAGACTCTGACTTGTGACGCAGCTAGTCGGACGAATAGCTCTGGGTCGGGCATGGAAGGAATACTTGACCATCTCAAAACCGATACCGATGAGGAATAAGATTCCTACGTTTTTGCGCAGATGGTGATGTCTTGGGAAAATGCCTTCGTAGAATAGTGGAGTATCGAGGTTGGAGGAGATGAGATGTATTTTTCATTTCCTACATAAATAAATTATAGGTTGACGCCGCCATACTAGTTCAGTAAACTATTCATTATTGATGATATTTTGAATGTAGTAAATAAATAAATGTAGGTGATAACAATAAATTATCATTAAAAACATAAAATTAGTTAGGAAAGTAGTCAATTAATAGAAATAATAATAAAAGTACCCCGGACTAACCCAGGCCCACGACCGTGCAATAACATCTACGCCCACGGGTGGGCAACGACACTTTGTTACCTTCACTTATGTCTGTCAACGGAGCTATAATACGCTCAGGAGATCTCCTGTGGAGACAGAATTGGCAACACCGAACTGCCAATTCCGAGCTGTCCGGTCGAGCTGTCTGTGCAATTTACGAACTGTCCAAAATGGTTAGTGCTTCTCGGTATCGCATTTTACAGCGTCTGCGGTAGTGCCTCTCGGCTACAGCGGCGGCGGTAGCCATGATTGCGAATTGTTTTGCCATCGCTGGGCGGAGTGTGGGCTGGAAGTGCCAATCCCTTTTCCCGATAGTGGAGTTAGGTTAAGAATGGGCTGCTGTGATCTTGTTCTGCCAATGTCTTACGCAGTCCGGTGTGAGTCGGTTACTTCGGTCCTTAACAGGCGTTGTCACATGGATAAGGGTATCGAACTCTTACTGCTTCATGCAAGCCCTAAGATATCGGTATAGTAGATCAGGCAGTACTTTATTTCCCGCCCGGGTAACGTGAGAAGCTGATGACTGCGGGAACCCAGGCAGGATCAGTGATCCGGGGCACACGCAACCGTCCTCCGCCCGTATCTTGCGACATGACGTAACGTAACATAACGTAAACATAACATAACAACAGGATATGGACGATTCAACAACCACAACTTCCGTGGCAGAGGCCTACATAAAGACCATCCACCTGGAGAGCCTCTGTTTTCGCAATCGAAGAGATGGAAGCATGTAGAGTTTAAAAATAAGAAATATTGTAGATTTTTAAAATAGCGGATAAATTTCAAAGAAGTTTAGTTATGAAGATCAGAGACGGAGGTTTCTCAAAAAGTAGCTGCAGGAGGACCGGTTAAAGAAACAAGAAAACTGCCGTGGTATTGTTTGTAGCAACTGTCCAAGACATTTAATCATTATGCTACTGAAATCCAAGAAGATCAGATTCTTGAACATTGAGGATGCTCCTGAGAGTACCATGAATACTCTGAGGAGTAGTGAATACAAAGATGTAGTCGTGTGCCGGGATTTGTTAACATGCACAGAAGAGGAAATTGTAGATGAGCTCCATGAACGAGATGAAGTCTCCGAGGCCCAGATATTTAGGAATTTGACATCGAAGTTTTTAAACAAATGAAGTAAACTTGGATGCCTAAATAAATATATGGTCAACAACCTCATCTTAATCTGAAATGAATATTCACGCATTCTTTGAATACAATTTTGAATAAAACCCAAGATAAAATTAGTATACAACAGAATACATAGCACAATAGCCATGAAATTGAGAGCCATCAAAAATGCTTCTGTTTTAGCTTAAAAATTAGTAGTTTTCCAGTAAATCTTATAAAAATAAAATTAAGACTTAAATAAATAAAAAAAGGTTCTTTAATTTTTTGAGGATTTTCGGAGGTACAACTACATAGTAAAGACGCCATGAGAGCCATATATATATATATTATAAACAAATCCTTCTATTAGGACAATTTTTTTATTTAAAAATGATACAGATTATTATCAATAAATGACTTGTGTTTTTGTGCCAGTATTTAAAGCTCTGTTTATTTAAACTATAAAAATATAATTTAATAATTTCTTTATTTATATTTAGGTCCGATCGTTGCATTTGTGTCAAGAAAAGGATTCGGTTGTAAAACTCGCCTAGTCTAAGCGCAAAAAAAACAATGATTCTGAATAAAATTTGTGCAAAATAAATTTGTATAATCTACATTATAATAATAAATATCGTTCAAAAATTTTCTGTTTTTCTGTTAAAGGAGTATACGAATTTTCTAAAATATATTTTTATATATATTATAATGTACGATGAAACACTAAGGAAGTTGTAGGCTTTAAATAAAACGGTGTAAAAGGCGTATTAGAGGCATGTAGAATAGTATATAGTACGGAATGTCATGTTGCGAGAACGTACATAAAATTTTGAAGGGCGGAGGGTTGAACGTTATCTGAGAGTTTAACACGTAATGTAGAGTAGGGAACGACGACATCGACGACGAGTGTGTCGACGGCGGTCAAAGGAAGAGAGATAGACTAGGAGAGAGTGAAAGGAATCAAACGACCGGTATTGATTTAGTCATTAGGAGGAGAAGGTACTAAAAGAGGGTTGGGGGGGGGGGTCAAAAAGAGAGAGAGAATTATATATATAGATAGATAGATAGATAAAGACAGAGCGTGAGAGAGAAGAGTGTGTGATGGGGGAGTGTGAAGGGGGACCGACGGCAAGATCGCGACCACAGAGCCGACACCTGAATTATGATCAACCAACCGCAGCATACACACATACACACACAATCTCTAATCGAGCTCGTACTTCGTACTCGCAGCCAAAGCCGGTCATAAATTTAATAAACCAGAGATTTAAACAACCGCATGACTGTATCCGGATAAAATATATTTGAAAACCAAAACGTACTCTGACCTGTGGGGAAACTACTATTTTATCTTACCTATCACGAAAATTTCATACTATCATGTTATCTCATATTTCTATAATTTAAAAATAAGCCGTATTTTGTTTCTCCTAAATTATTTATTTCAAGCCTTTCTCATCGTGTTACAATAGGTGGAGGATTATTTTACTTTGTATCAGATTATTGAAAAGTTAATTTTTTTTTTTATAGGGATTTATACGTAACTTATAATTTTGTACATAGCAACAGAAAATTCTTTATATTCGTTTTATTAAACTTACGGAGGCGTTTGGTTGAACAGAAAAAAATGGTAGTAGTTTTCTGGAAGGTAAAAAATTAATTAGAACTAGAGAAAAGAGGAGCCTATGGCCTGCCATAAAACTTCTATAACGAAAAGTTTAAAAATTCTGGGTTTTTGAGTTGCGAATTTTTAACACAGTATTAAACCCAACGTTTTCCATTTTTTATTTCTAAAAAAACATATAATTTTAGGTAAATCGTTCGTATAATAAAGTATTGGTTCAAAATGGTTTGAACCAATTAACCGTTTGTGCGCTGCGCGTAGCCAGCCCGGTGCACCACGTGGTTCGCTCTACGCCAATAGCAGCTAAAATAAAATTTTAAGCAAATACTTCAAACCAAACAAACCCACGCATCATAATTTTTTATAGAGAGTGAAAAGAATCTAGTTTTATTTTAATTTAGTTATATTTTTCGCTTCTTTAATTTGAAAACTAAGTATAACATTTGTAAAAATAATGCACAAATCTGAAAACAGAATTTTTATGAAGAAAATACTAATCAATAATGTACGTCATTGTTACTGACATATTCTATTAATCGATAAAGCCGAGGATCTGCTCAAATTTGTAAATTGTCGAAGCTGGCGGTAAGAGAAAAATATTATTTTCTCACTAATAAGAATGGTCGATTACACCAGATCGACTTGATCTGGACTAACCTAAATTTTATAGCTTCCGAAAGAGTCCATCATTTTTATATTTTAGTGAAAAATTGACATAAACTGAGAATATTTTTATTAAAATAGTATTTTTGGAGTACCGACTTGGCTTTACACGATAGTCACTACAGATAGTTTTGAAGTGGAGCCGTACAAGTAAAGAAGCCTCGGATTAGACTACGTTCAGCCGCCATCCAATCATCAATTACATTGTATATTATTAAGAACGTATGGATAGGTTTTAATTTTTTTTTTATTAATAAATCAATACATTTAAATTTAAAAAAAAGTAAAAAAAAAAAAAAAAAAAGGAGATGAAGTCGATATGTATGTACCCTTGTAAGATCCAAATATTTCATTAATTAAAATTTTAACCAATGAAAATAAGTACCACTTAAGATACATCGTTGAAAAGCTCTCAATGAGGCCTTATAACTGGAGTTAAAAAAAAGTTTAAAATCCAAAAACATTTGGATTTTGGGCTTTTTTGAACATCTTTTGTTAAGTCGATTGTAATCAAAAGGGGAGGTGCACTACTAGATGTTACAGCAGTCCCAAATTCGTAATTTTATTATTCTACGGGTAATTATTTGTGAGTTATGCGAGATTACTCACATAAATAATCTTGACTTACGGTTTACTAGTCAAGATGGATTCAGAGATGGTCAAAATGGATATTTCCATTGAAGTCTGAAAACTGAAATTTTTCGCGTTTACAATACATTCTTTACTTCTTACAAGGAAGTAAAAAAAAATAAAAACTATGAAGAGAAAT
>JAAAKQ030116617.1:0-13902 GCA_010016005.3 Zanna intricata
CATTCACATTCATACACATCATCCTCTGAAGTAATACCTTACGATAGTTCCGGAGGCTAAACAGATAAAGAGAGAAACCACTGGTTTTATTTGTAAAAGGAAAAGTACAAGACGATCGAGTGTGTCCGAAGATAATGTTGAAAGCTCAAGAGAATCTTTTGTGCGTAGTCTTACAAAATCCGTTAGAAGATAGCCACGAATTAGCAATTCCAGTGGGTTTTACGGAAACGCTTAAAACTGCGTCCATATCCATTACAGCTGTTAAAAACTCTAAATCCTACAAATTATGGTCTGCGTGTCAGCTTCGCAAATAAAATGATTTACTGTGACGATAAAGACTTTCTTTGTCTTATCGTATTCAGTGAAGAATTATCCTTTCATGTTAATGGAAACATAAGCACTCATAATCTGAGAACCTGGGGATCAGTAAATCCTCACGAAATATTGCAGTGTGAACGAGGCTCTCAAAATCTTAATGATTTTTGTGTCGTATCCCAACGGAAAATTTACGGGGCGTTCTTTTTCACGGAAGCAAGTGTGTCTGGAATGAACTACCTTCATATACTACAACTATTGCTTTTCCTCAATTGCAGTACGAACCACAGAACTTTATTTAGCAACAACATAGTTCACCTCTTCACTACCATAACGCTATAAGTGATCAGATGAATGAAATCCTCCCCGACCGTTGGTTTGGTCACCCAATCTGACCCCGTGCGATTTTTTTCTATGGGGATTTATGAAGGATAAAGTGAATCTGCCACTATTACCAGCTGACCTACTCAACTTGAAGCAGACACAGAATTGAAGCAGCTGTCGCATCAATTATTCCAGACTTGCTGATTAAAATGTGGGATGAATGCATATCGCTAGACATATGCCGTATGAGGAACTGTTTTTGCATTGAACACATAGAAAATACTGTTTGAGTTTCTCTTTCATTTCATATGTAATTTATGAATGTAAGTAATAATTAATAAATAATACATAACTTTAAAATTTCGATATGCACTTTCAAACACACAGTAAAGATATTTAATACAAGGGAGTACTGTTATCAAACTTTTACGCGTTATCTTAAAATATGTAAGTAAAATATAAGAAAAGATAACCTTAAATTCGGAATAACGCATTCCTTGTTATGTTAATAAAAATATTAACATTAGAAGTTAGGCAATTATAAAACTAAACGTAATAAATGTTATATAATTCACTCTTTAAAAACTGGTCTTTCCAAAACCTTTTGCGAGAAGAAAATGTTTTCAATTAAATTTTGAGCCGGAAAAACTTCAGATCAGGGATTTCCCTACTCTTGGACAACAATAATATCTTTTTTGCGTCGTAGACAACAGTTTTATGCATAACATAAAACTGCTTTAAGTAGTAAGTGAAATAAAAATAAATTACCTAAATTTAATTGATAAACACTAATTTTAGGGGAAATTATTTCAAGTAAAATTTAAAATTATAATATAGAAAATTATAATTATAAATTATAAATTATAAAATTATAATTATAATTTAAATTATAATAATGATGACAAATGAAATGAAATAGTTACGAAGTATGGCCATCTTGAAGATGCCATACATATATCAAATAAATTGTGAATATTACTGAACAATAAAGAACCGTCATCCTTATACAAAAAACCAAAAAATTATAATATTATTTAAATTAATATATGAATTCCAATTAATTGGCTACTAAATAACATTCAGATGTATATATTGAATATTTTCAAGAATTGTATCTGATAAAAAAAATAATTTTACATTCACGTCAAAGGGTAAATAAATAAATTTAGGTTGTAGTTATTTAAAGAAAGCGAGCCAAATAGGTTGTTTTAACTTGATTATAAGAGACCGATAAAACTAGAATAAAGGTATTCTTTGAGACTATTCTTTTGGCTAAATCATAAAAAAAAATCAATATATTGGCCAATATTCATTAAAAAATAAAATTAAATAGTCCAAACTTTTATTTTATAATACAAAAATTAAGTTAATTTAAGAAAATTATCGTTATTATTGTAATTCATTCTGGTGTAGCCTAAGTAATGAACGCAACTTAAAAAAAAAAAATTATTCAATTTTTCAGTCATAATCTACTTATAAAAAAAAATAAGAATGAGGAAAAGGAAAAGAAAAACGATCATGCTAATTATTCACGAAAATTTTTCTGATAAATAGTTACAAGAATTAATTACTTAAATTTCAGTTTAGATTTACTGACTTTTATTAAAAAGACCCCTAATAAAATTTTTTTTAGTAATTTATAATTCTTCTTTTCACAATAGTCTCTTTATGAAAATTATATAAATCAGAAAAATTTAATTTCTTATTAAACTAAACAGGCTCATAGTAACTTGTTTTAATTAAGTAAACTGATTTACGATCTTTTTCTTAGCAATTAATTTAAAAATAAGACATTTATTAAACACTCTAGACAATACAAATTAAAGAAAAACATTGCCAACTTATCAAAGACTAAAACAGCCTCAGAATTACTTATGTAATAAATTGTTTCCATTATTATTATTTTTTTCTTTTTGTTTTAATTAAATATTTTTTGAATAATTGAAATCTTTTCAAACTAGGATAATCTGTTAAATCGATTGTGAAGATTTATATTTACACTTTGCAATAAAGTTAATAACAATTGAAAATAAGTGATTTTTAAAAAAATCCGTTTGCCTATTGTTGAACGGTTTCATTATTATTATTATTATTATTACTTTACATAACTTAACTTTTTAAATGAACTTCTGCAAGAATTAATTTATATACAAAACCCACATAAAGCAAAAGCAAATATTGAAAATCCATTTTTTGAATATAAGTTCACGGGTGGGTTGAACATAATTTGTTATAGTGTTATTGAGATAATGGTTGTTTCTACTAGACTGTTTTTTTTTTTCTTTTTTTTTTGCTAATGTGTGATCTACTGTACATTTAAATTACTATGCACTTGAAAATTTAATTTAAAACACGCATTATGAAGTTTTAGATACTTTTACTTAACATAGATATGAACAATTGAGAGTAGGATTTTGAACCCTGTTGATTTATTTTTGAATCTTGTTGTCTGTGTGTTTCCATCCTTCAGATATTCAATCTAATTTATTTTTTATTTTATTACGTTTCATTATTATAAAAGTTAAAATATCAGTCAAAAGTTAAAATATAAAAATTACAAAAATGGATGAAGATATTGGGAAAGAACAGTTTGGTTTAGTTGGTAGTTAGTTTGGATTCAGAAAAGGAAAAGGAGCAAGGAAAGCTGTAGAACTGATCAGAATGATTGTAGAGAGATATTTTGAAAGATGAGGGGATTGAGTTTGTATTTTATAGACATGGAAAAGGCATTAGCCAGAGTAGAGTGGGAAAAATTATTTGAGATTCTGAAAAAAAAAAATTGATTAGAAGAATAGGAAACTGATCAGAAAATTGTATATGAAGCAAAAAACCGTTGTGAAAGTATATGAGAATCTCAAAAATTAGTTAGCGTTACGAAAGGAGTGATTGCGTTAGGTAATGCTGCTATTTATCAATTCCGTTCACTCTTTATGGTGAGAAAATGTTGAATGAAAACTAAGATGGCCAAAAGGGAATAAGCATAATGGAAGAAATATAAATTCTATCAGATTTGCTGACGATCTGTGGATTGTAGCATTTCAAAGAATTATAAAATCATTGGAAATAGGGATGAAGGAATATGGAATGAAAATAAACGTGAGAAAATAAAGATTATTAAAATGAATGAGAAAAATGAACGAGAATTGCAATAGCAAAGGAAGCCTTTATTAGAAAGGGAAACTTACTCTGTAGCACATGGTTTTGAACGTATGGAACACATTAGTAAAATGATATGCTTGGAGTATATATTTTATCGGAGTGAAACATTGACACTGATAAAAAAGGAAAAAGAAATAAACGACGCTTTTGAAATTTAGGTCCAGAGGAGAATGGAGAAGATAAAATAGATGTACAGTGTAAGTATTGTAGAAGTATTAGGAAGAATAAATGAAAATAAAACAATATTGGAGTCTGTCACAAGGAGGAAAGAATACTGGATCGGGCATATAATTAGAGGAAAAGGAATAATATAGTTCTTGAAGGCTCCGTTGAAGGTGAAAAAAGAAGTTAATAAATTAATAAATGGCATAAAGTGTAGTGAAGATTATCATAAGATGAAAAGGAAAGTATGGGACAGAAACAGATGGAGACAGTGGTGGTCCCAAGGACCTGCCAACTGGCAGGCATATGATGATGATATAAATACGAGTATATATTAAAAAGATAATAATTGTTATTATTGTTTTCTTTCTCTTTTGTCTCTTTCGCCTTCAGAAATAATTTGTAATGCGTTAGGTTCAGTAGAATTCTTAAATAGTAAACTACTTTTTTCTCTGTCGAATTCCATCAGGACACTATTGCCCTGCACGAAATATATATATATATATTTTTTTTTTTTTACTACCTTTACCCGCTAATGTCTCCATTACAATTTCTGTTTTTTCCTCTACCATCTTAAGGAAACAATTTAAGTATACTTTTTTAATTTTGAATTATACAAGTTGATTCAAATTTCTCTGTTTTATAAAGTGGGTAAAATGTTATACAACAATTTTTATTGTATTTGAATAACAAATTTTCCTAACTACATCAACAAATTTTTCTTGTTTAAAAAGAGTTTTGTTGATTCCTTAATTTTATTTATTAAGTTGGAATTTTTTATTTTTTATAACTAGATGGAGAAAGAGATAATACTTTTTGTATGAAGTGTACAATGCAGAGATAATGATAATTAATATTCTATTATAAAATATAGAGTGCATTGTAAACATAATTATTTTGTTATTAATAAAGATTTAAATTGATAATAATCAAATATAACAATAATATATATATATTTTAAAATCATAAACTAGCAATTCATTTATGTAAGTCATTCTTCATTCAAGGTTAAATTAAATTAAAACCAATTAATCCTAGTAATATTACTTATGTTTAAAATAACTTACTAAATTAAAATACATGTATATTAATACAATATATTTCTAAGGAATTACATAAGATATCACAAAATTGTGATGTACAATTTTGGTTTTGTCTGTTAATTTTTTTTTTTTTTTACCTCCGGAACCACAATTAAGTATATCTTCAAAGGATGAGATGAATGAATTGTAGCGTGTGTGAAAAAAGTCATGCTTGACCGGGATTCGAACCCAGGACTTCCGGATGAAAGGCCGAGTCGCTACCACTCCGCCACGGAGGCCGGCTTGTCTGTTAACTTAACAAGCAGATAATAATTAAGCTACTATATGAAGAAAACAGGATAAGCCTAATGTTTTTCTTGTGTTTTTTTATTTTAGTTGCCGTTCCATGTAATCTTTGGTTTTTATTCTTATAATTTATCAGTTTCCTAAGAAATCAATATTCCGGTATTTTCAAGCGAGTAATTTTTTTTTATTTAAAAAGAGATTTTTATGATCACTTTTAAATTATATTACTAAAGCTTTCCTGATTCTTTTTTCTAGAAATCTAGATGTATTTATCCAAGTACCCGCATCTTGACGATTTTATTTATAGGCTTTATTTAAAAAGTTAAAAAGAAAAGATTTATAAATGTGGCAAGAATATTGGATAGATTATGATTTGTATAAACGGTTAATTAGTTTATGAACAAAACAGAATTTTTATTAATAAACATTTATTAGGAACAATTGATTATCTTAGTTGTAAAAATAATTTAATAAATTTTTTACACATATGAATATTGTCAGGTATTCATATCCCAACCCCAGCAAAGATATTATAATATTTCATCTGAGAAAAAAGCTGAGCTCTCCGGTTTTATATAAAATTCTACCTGCTAACTCATTCTGTCATAATTTATGCCGTGTTGATGCATTTAGCAGTTGACGAGGTGGAACGAACGATGTCGGGTCGTAAGATATTCCAGATTATAATTAAAAAATATGTTATTAAGTGTAAGCCGGTCGGACTGCGATTACATACGACTGTGTGATATCCCCTAACTTGTGGTAATCCTTGACGTGCTAATAGGCTCAAAGAAGCCGCGGTAGCCGGGTCTCTTGTTAGACGGCAATAGCTAACAAACTGGCTACGCATTCATATAGTATACCAGACCACCAACTCCGGAACAGCATTCGACAAACACCAACAAACAATCCGCTTTCTTGTTCCTCTATATAATATATATCTTAAATAAACAAGAAAAAATATAATACTAGTAATAAGATGCTGTGAAAAGCTCACGAATTTCATTAGTTGTCTGTTACAACTACTTGAAAGAATCTCACAGATTTTTTTTTTTTTAATGATCATTTAAAAAAGCGTTGTATTAAGAATGACATTGAATTTTTTTTTAAATGACATGCACGCATATTCCCAGTTTATATTCACTAGGAAGTTTATGAAAACTGCTTAGTTTTCATAATTTTAAATACTGCGATTGGTAATATTAATCAGATTTTTTAAACTTACTTTTAAATAAAATTTAATAAAACAATTAAAAATTAAAAATCATGGGAAGCAAAATCAATATTCTATCACAACGAACAGTTGAAAAGAAATAGAAAATAGTCGTTTTATATTTGATACCATTCAAACGAAGTTGCATTTTTTCAATAAACTTTCTTTGATTCTCCAACCACAAAACCACAACGCCTGTTGGCTTCTAATATGAGTACTAGGAAAATTATTCTACAGACATATTAACATTTTGAAATAATATCAGTTATTTCTTGGGTTAGTAGTCTATTTGAATTTACACGGGATTATATCGATGATTACAGTAGCTACTTCTGGAATAAATGTTAACTGAACTACACGTAGCCTACATATCATTCAGAAATATTTTCTGTATTGTAATAATGTATGATATTAAAGCAGTATATGTAAGTATGAATAGAGGTAGAAATTATTTCTGGGCGGAGTATATGAGTAAATATTCACATAATAGTTGGAAGAAAGGACAAGAAATTTAGGTGTTATTATTCAATTTATAATTGAAATAAATAAATAAAATTACAAAAATTAAGGATATCATCAATTATCCATTTTTTTTACTATATTATAATTCTGAACAAAAAAAAATTTTTTTTAATGAAAACAATAAAAATATTTACTAGGAGAATCAATTAAAAATTTCACAACACCAGAACCAATATAAAGAAAATAATCTGGTAAAAAAGAATGGAAAGACGAACTAACACAAAAAACTAAAAATTAAATAACAAAATTTATAATAAATTATGTATAAATGAAGTAAAATAAAATTTTAGTATTAAGGAAAGAATATTACAATGTAAAAGTTTTAAATAAATCTGTAGAAAATTATTGAAATTAAGCCTAAGGTTTTGATTAGCGTGTTCTTCCAAATAAATAATATAAAAGAACAAGTCAATTAACAAGTCAATTCTTAATTGAATTAATGAATTCTTCTCTAGAGTGATTGTAACTTGATATTTTTTTTATTTTCTAGTACTGAAAGTAAATTTTTTTTTATCTTAGTCGTTTGGTTGGTTAGATGCACCTCTCCAAGATTTCTTATCTAATGCCAATCGTTTCATTTTGTTATACTCCATACATCCCTAACAATTTTTTTTCCATATTCCAAACGTTATCTGTCTGCATAATTTTTTCCATCTACCTGCTCTCTAATATCAAAGCGACTATTCCAGGCTACCTTAATATATGATTTATATCTGTCTCTTCTTTTAACTATATTTCTCCAAATGTTTATTTCTTCATCAATTTACCGCAAGAACTTTTCACTTTGTCGCTTTATCCACTCATCTAATTTTTAACATTCCCTATAGCACAACATTACAAAAGTTTCTAATTTTTCCCACTCTCCTCCTCAATCTTCTGTACAGAATCTTAGTTAAGATTTTTGATGCGCGATTAGCAAAGCTAATTTTTCTGCATTCTTCACATTTATCTGCTCCTGTTTTCTTTGGTATCATGGGAATAACACTTTTTTTAAAGTTTGAAGATACTTTCCCTTTTTCGTAAATATTATAGGCCAGTTTGTATAATCTATCTATCGCTTCCTCACCTGCAATGCACACTAATTCTGCAGGTATTCATCTATCTAAGAAGTCTTCTGACATTCAAATCTTTTAATCATCTATTAAATTCAGATCTTAGTATTGTATCACCCTTTTCATCCACTTCAACTTGCTTTTCTTCCTTTATAACATCAGTTTCTAATTCATTTCCTCCGTATAACTCTTCAATATTTTCCATTCATCTATCGACCTTTTCTTTCATGTTATAAATCAGTGTACCATCTTTATTTAACACATTATTACATTTTAATTTATATACCACAAAATTCTCCTTACCTTTCCTGTGTATTTTACCAATGATCATTTCCCTTTCACCTTCTGGACACTTTTTTAATCCACTCTTTTATCTTTACACTTCCTGTTTGTAGTATTTCTTAATTATCGATAGTTCCTTTTACCTTCTTCATCACTAGCATTCTTATACTTTCTACGTTCATCAATCAGCTGCAATATATCCTTAGATGCAATACATCCTCTGAACCTTGGTTTCCACCCAGTTCTCTTTGTTCCTTCTAAGTTTGCTTCTGCTTATTTAAGAATTTCCTTTTAACATTCTCCCATTCTTCTTCTACATTTTCTACCTTATCATTTTTACTCAGAGCTCTTACAATGACGACCTCAAAAATCTTCTTTATTTCCTTTTCCTCAGGTTTTTCTAAATTCGACCAATTCACTGAATATCTTTTCTTCAGGTTTTTAAACCCCAATCTATATTTTGTTATCACTAAATTGTGGTCGATATATCAATGTCTCCTCCACAATATGCTTTGCAGTCGAGAGGTTATTTTCTAAATCTTTGTTTAACCATGATATAATTTATCTGATAACACGCAGTATCACCAGGTATTTCATGTATGTTCTTTTGTTATGATTCTTAAACTGGATGTTGGCGATTACTAAACTATACTTTGTGCAAAACTCAATAAAAGTCCCCTCTTTCGTTTCTTTTCCCCAGCCCGTATTCATCTACAATATTTACTTTCTTGCGTTTTCCGATGATTGCAATCCAATCTTTTCTTGGAGTTGATTCCAATCTCCAACTATTTTTAAATCCTCACCCCCTATTATGTGTTTAATTCTTCGTCAGTTTCTAAGTATACAAATTCTACCTCATCATCATCATGGTCACTTGTAGGCATATAGACATTAACAGTAGTTATGGGCTTAGGTTTTAATTTTATCCTTATTAAAATGATTCTATCGCTAACATTTTTTAAATACTCTACTCTCTTCCTTATCTTCTTGTTCATTACGAAACTTACTCCTGTCTGCTCTTTATTTGATGCTGAGTTAATTATTTTGAAACCACAATCAAAAGTTGTTTTCCTCTTCCCACCGAACACAGCTTATTCTTACTACATCTACATTTAACCTGTCAATTTCCTTCTAAATTTTCTAACATACCATTTTTTTTAGACTTCTAACATTCTACACTCCGACTCGTAGAATGTTATTTTTTAATTTTCTGGTTACCTCCCTCCTTAGTAGTTCCCATCCTGAGATTTGAACAGGGAACTAGTTTACCTCCAGAATATTTTATCAAGGAAGGCACCTTCATCTTTGTTACATGAAAATTCAAATAGCTACATTTTATTGGGAAAAAAATATCCGTAGTTTCCCGTTTCTTTCATCTTTGCAGTACTCAGAAAATTGAGTGATGTTAAAAAGGTAAACGGCCATACTCCTATCCTAGTTCTCCTGTTTTACTCCCTTAAAAACTACTGTAATAGTTGCTGCCCTGTTTCAGAAATCATTATATAATCTGACTCAACAGATATCTCTCCAATACGGTTGCACCTTCGGTCCAGCTACTCTGTATCACTCAAGCCCCCTTCACTATCAGCAAGGTCTCATGATGTATAAATAAGTAAAAAAACTTGATCCTTCATTTTTAGTATTAGCAATTTATATAAAATCACCTTTGTTGCATATGTCGCATTCCCTTCTGGATGATGTTTGTATACATTTAGTTTATTAAGGATATATGTATTTCTTAGTCCATTTATTGATAAGCTATGCGATATAAACAATCAGTTTGAAAATGGAAAAGGAAGACATTAAACCGAAGGATTAGGTTAATACAAAACAAATATACTTAACAGCAAGATTCTGGTTTAAAATTTTTAATAACTCTCGAGCCATCATCCGGTGGCATCACAATTTAAGATCATAGGGTTAAATTTTATTTCTAAACGCATATTTTATTTCTCGGCTTCAAAGAAAATAATATTTTTGTAATGCAATTTGTTTTTTTCTTTAAAATTATAGAAAGAAATTTGCAGGCGTTTTCAGGACACGTTTCCTTCCTTTTTAAAATAAATTTAATAAAAAGTTTTGTATTTTTTTTATTTTTAAAGTAACAATTTTATTTGTTTGATGAGAACAACAGATTTTGGTCATATTAACCATAAGTTTTTAGTTAAACAATTTAACATCTCTTTTTGCAAAATTTTTTATGGTACAACAAAATAGTGACGCATATATTATAGTAATATATGTTAAAAATGAACTGATAAACGTGAACTTTCGTACTAGAAAAGGGAAGATAAAAGAACTGAGTCTCATCTAAAGCTAAGAGAAATGACATAACATATTTAAATATGATATTTTCCTTTTTTTTTTAAATTGAACGGTTAGAAAACTCTGGAAATTATACATCAAGAATAAAGAAGATAAATAGCATACTTGTGGTAAATAAGAAATTACGATCTATTAATCTGGTATAACATAAATCTGTTTGAATAGTTCTATTAATTAAAATTGAAAATTGAAATAAGTTACGCAAGGAGATGGCATTGATTACACTCAATATTCTGTTTACAATATGCAGAACTTACTGTTTGAAACCAGTATATTTTGCATATCTAATTTGTAGTCTGTATATTATTAATTTACCTAAGCCCATTTGAATGTAATATATGTATCAGTATTCGGTTTTTGTAAGCTAGTTTATCAAACTGTCGTTTTGTTTGCGCATTTTACAGTCATGTGTGTTTTAGTGCACAGTAGCACGCATATACCATGCGTGCTACCAGTGATACCACTGATACCACATATCAGTGGAGTATACCACTGATATGAACTCGAATACAACTAGACAGTTCAGTTGTTCGTTCAAGTTTTAACAACATGGGTTAGCGTTGGTTATATGGCCTGTATAAAATATTCTATTATGAAAGTATGTACAGGCAGATCTGTCTGTTATTCGAACTGCAAAATTTAAAGAGAAATAAACCATTAATTTACTTTTCTCAAATAAATGAGTTTTGTAAGTCTGCAGACATCGTTATAAGCAGAACACTAACTGGAGTAGCCCCATTTAAAACATAAATTGCTTTTTCAAATTCGTTATGAAGGCACGCGACAAATGACACGATGTAGGCGTAGGATTCCGGTTGAAGTATGGAATGGAGTGTATAAATCAAAGTTATTTGTTACACGGTTGCCCCATTTATCGTACAATAAAAATCACTGCGACCACTTGAAGCGTGTTGGTAATAAGTGGAAAGGGGGAGTAGTGGGGAGAAGGAAGATTCCAGGGACACATTTCACGCGGTGCCTCCCCTCGGTCGTCTCACTCTCCAAAGAGAAGGGGTCGACTTCACGAGACATTGCGCGACAGGAATCTACCCGGTGGGGTGCTCCAGTAATTGGATTGCTGCTCCACCCTTACTGAGCAAGCTCCATTGTGTTTTCCCTCAGCAGCTATCCTGGTTTTTTGTTTTATAAATTTACAGATCTCTTCGCAAGTCTTGGAAGAGATTTAACAAGTCCGCCATAATTATGAAATAACTCCATTACTTATGATTTTATTTTTCAAATATTCACTATTGCCTAAATTAAAATATGGAAGAATTAAATTTAACAATAATATTTTTTAATATACTATTAATAGTTGATGTAATGAAATAGTAATTTTTAAGTAATATTTATCAAAAAATAGCATGGTTTTGAAGCACCCTATAAACCATTTTATCTTTAATAAAACAAAAAATTTAAAATCTACTTAAAAAAAAAATGTATTATGAAAGAAGAGATACCGTAAAATTAATATTCGATATTGTTTAAACTAAAAAGACTGCAGGGATACTAAATGTTTCCTCAAATCGGCTAGTAGATTACACAGTGACACGCATATTTAAGGAAAGGAAAGAGAATAATTTTCATTTATTTCTGAAGATTCAATTTCCCTACCCATTTTTAAAGTTGGTATATTTTTAAAAGCAAACATACGTAATCCATATTATTTATTTTTTGTATAAATAAATTGCGTATAGCTCTTGCATGTATGTATCTGAATTCTCCAACCCATCTACATGCACATTGTTGTAAGGGAAAACCTATGTACCCAACATATATATATTTTCCAAATGGATGCCTTCAGTCCTACTAAAATATATTCTCACATTCTCATACTTCTACTTGACACTACTTCCATTAATGATTTTCAATTAATTTTGGATTAGACTTTGAAAAATTAATTTTTTATATCTACTATGTTTATATTATTGCAATCTTTTTTTTTTATAACCTCAAGAACAACCGTTAGGTATATCTTCAGAGGATGAGATGAACGAATTGTAGCGTTTGTAAAAAATTTCATGCTTGTTCGGGATTCGAACCCGGGACCTCCGGATGAAAGGCCAAGACACTACCACTCGCGCCACGGAGGCCGGCATATTATTGCAATTACATATATTTATTGTCACTTTCTCATACATTTTCTAATTATTTTATAAAATTTAGAGTGGTTCTACTCAATTACAATTTCATGAAGATACATATAGGTGTACGATTGTCAAATGCACACCTTCCGTAGCTGAAGAGTAGCTGATAAAATGAAGTCAATTACAAAATCGGACTGGTTTTATAAATAATAATAAGAGATTCATTAAAAAATATTTTCTTTTTTTTGATTTTCATTCAATTCCTCTTTTTAACTTAACCCATATTAAAGGATCCACTAGTAATTATCCCTCCATCATAAAGGTTGGAAACTTTAATTACCCAAAGGACTTTGTTTAGTTTCTACTGTAATACGTTTTAGTGAAGTAAAACTTTGTTCAAAATACTTGATAAAATTTACAGATTAACTAGCCTATCGCAATAAATTATAGTTTAATAATCCATATTTGCCATGAATTACGTTTGTAGGTAGTTACAAAAGTTAGCAATTTATAAGCAAGATATACCTACCGGTATGTTCCTTTAAAATAATAATGTTCTTACGAAATCAAGGTCAACAGTTTTTTTAATGTAAAAATAAAAATTAACTAATGCCATACTACCAGAGTAACATCATAGATAATTTTAGTGTATTATTAACAATAAAATTTACAAATAAAATAAAATTCCAAATTAAAATTAATTAATAAATTAAAATAAAATACAAAGAAAATAAATTTATAAAGTTACAAATAAAATTTATACATATATATATAAAAATTTTCTGATGTGTACGCTACAATCTGTGTAACTATTAATTAATAAACAACCCCCTTATATTATCCAATAAGATGAGGATGATACTAAGAGAAATAAATTAAGAGCAATCTTCACTGCACTTAATTAACTCTACTTAATTTTAATTCACTCAATTCAAATTAAATGAATATTCTTAAGATGTGTAGTTAGTTAAACCCCAACTATTAAAGTACAACTTTATCCTCTGCCTAACACTGATATCAGTTGTATAATAGCTGATTTTTTTTTGTTTCGAGCGTTCTGAGTTTCAAATCCTAGTAAAAATTAATTGCTCTTATACGGATTTGAATACTCTAACAAATATATATATATATAT